>CAOGCB010017820.1:0-10114 GCA_948266635.1 Cnidoscolus chayamansa
ACTTTATCAAAGAAAAAGTTGTAAGTGGTGTCTTACGTTTGTTTCATGTGTCATCGGAAAAACAGCTAGCTGATGTGTTCACAAAAGGACTCAATAGACAAACTTTTCATACACTAGTTTGCAAGTTGGGCATGAGCGATATCTATGCACCAACTTGAGGGGGGAGTGTTGACTAATATTGCCTGTAAATTAGCTGTTGATCGGTTAGTCATAAATGTAGATTGGCTAGTCATAAATGTAAAAGTTTCTTCCCTAAATTAGGAATAGGATTTTTGTATAAATCCATGTCCATAAGATGTATTTGAATATATAAAAAAGTGAATTAGAAATTTCATTCACTAAATCTTCACTATCTCGTAAGAGCCACTGCTTGAGCCAATTAAAATCTGCAAATCTGCAGGAGACGCACAACAATGATTAATGGCGAAGAAGTTCCTCAAGTTCTTATACAATGGAGTGGGCAGACAGAAGAGAATGCAACCTGGGTCAATACATCTGATTTCTTCACTCAGTTTCCTCATTTCAGCCTTGAGGACAAGGCTCATCTTCAACAGGGAGGTAATGTTAGGCCAAGCTCCTTGGGCCCACGACCACTGCTGGTATATTCAAGGAGAGGTGCAAAGGATAAGCAACAGAGGCACATGGGCAGTGAATGAAGCAGTGACACGTATGAGAAGTTAGTTACAAAACTAACTATATATAGAATGTAAAGAAAAAAAAGGGAGGGGGTATCTTTTGGGAATGAGTATTTTGCAGAGAATATTATTCTGCTAAGGGCTTTGCCTGTGGAGGTTGTGTTCAACCTTTATTTTTCCTCTTCTTTTGTTTATCTGCTGATTGTAAATATGAGGTTTATATTATTCTATTTGAATATAATCAATTAACTCAGGTCATCTGGGAATTCCTCTCTCAATTCATCTTTGTTCCTAACTGTTCTAACAAGATTGTTGTAATATACAGGACTGAACATAAATGTGATGTGATGATAGGTTCATAGAGAATTCTCCGGACTATTAAGTATCAAGAATCAAAAGATAACAGCACAAAAGCCTACAAGTTCACAGATGCAGTTAATTGTGTTCACTGAATATGGTGCGAGAGAGAGAGAGAGAGAGAGAGAGAGAGAGAGAGAGAGAGAGAGAGAGAGAGAGAGAGAGAGAGAGAGAGAGCCAGTGCACATGGCCCTTTGGCATATGGATGATGGAAACTTGTCAAACTTTGTCCATTTCAAAAAGCATATAGACCATTCTGTTCACAAACAGTTTTCCCATAGTATATTCATATCAGAAAGATGAAATTTTTGCAAATAAACATAATGACAGTCCAAGAAGTACTAAGCTACAGAAACTAACAGAGGCACAGCTGGAATTAGTATTACAAGCATTACTAGCATTGCTACCCTTATACCTGTGCAAGAAGCCAAGAAAGCATATGCATGAGAGTGAATGTGTATACATGAAAATCAAACTTACACTATCAACCACAATCACATCCACAGACCCACTCTTGGTCAGCGTGTCAACTACACTCAGCAACCTTTCAGCTGAATCTGGAGGAGAAATAAGAAGATTCTCTGTGTTTACTCCCATCGATTCTACTAGTGAAGCATCCAATGCATTCTCGGCATCCAGATATGCACAGTATCCTGAAAAAAGTTGGTTCAATGAGCAAAAAGTAACATTTGACTTCTTATGGCCTAGATATTAGCAACATATAATTCCGCCTAGGTATTAAAAAAACAGGTAGTGACAGATTGCCTCGTACAAGAACTAAAATGAAATATATGGTTCTTAATTACCCCATCCAAGTCAATATAAGGAAGTACAAGCTATTGACAATCTATTGAAAGATGATTGAAAGATACAGAAATTTTAAAGTAAATTATTTTAGCACGCGAGAAAATTTCGGGAAAAAATAAAACAGGGAGTCTCTTTCTTTAGTATGATTTTGGCCAGTACAATTTAAAAAAAAGGTGTCATTATAATTATTTATTTGATGATTGTGATTTGCATAGTTTATCATTAAATAGGCATATACCCAACTAGGTTAGGATTATCTCTTAATTATTATTGTTGCTGAATCAGTAAATGGCATTTAGATTAAAAATTTTTTTTTTAACAAAAGAGAAAGTCATAAGAAGTTTTTATACATCCATACATACACATGTGCGTGTCATAAGAAGTTTTTATACACCCATACATACACATGTGCGTGCATATCTAATTTAGCTCATTAAGCCTGATAAATCAAGCTCTACCTTGAGTTTGCAAGAGAGATAAACAGATGTGAGTAAAGCTTGAGCTCAATGAAAATGTAAAGAGCATTTCAAAGCTCAGCTCTGAAAATTTACATTCTTAATCTCAAATAATGCCCACTAAAGTAATAGACCAATTACTGAGAGCCACCTATAAAGTGGATCCCCCAAAAACTACTATGATAAGTTCATTAGAAAGTGATTTTAGCAAAAAAAATAGCCCCTAATAAGCCCAATAACCCATTATTAGTTGGCTCACTAGCCACATTAACTGTTGCGCAAGCAATTTTTCTAGACATGTAGAGTATATAAGAAAACCCCCTGCTTTCATTGAAGAAATTGGCTTAGTTGACTAGAAGGTATAAATTGTCTCAATTTTATTGTTCAAGTACTTGATTGCATGGAACTGTTGTTCAAGGACTGCATTGCACAAGTAACCTTCATCCTTAACCCAATGGTAGATGCATCTCTCAACTTAGGCAAAAGTTCAATTTCAAGTTCCCCATCAACCTCTTTGTAAAAAAATGAATAAAAGACACACCACACTAAAAACATATAAATTTTTCAGGATAAAAATTTGTACTCATTCCTCTAATATGCCCTAATGCAATAGGAAATGGCCAAAAGTTGAACAATATATGACATAGAAGAAAGGAAATGTGTTAGCTAGCCATCAAACTTTTATCCCACAAAAAAAGGGGGAATGGAATGAAGACAAATAAGAGAAATTGATATTTTCAATTTTTATTAGTAAATATGCTAATAATTTGATCTCCACAAGTGAGAACTAGAGCATTCACATGAAATTTTTTAAACATAAAAATGCTTTGAATTGATTTCATTATTTTTATTCAAATTGCAAATTTGCAATTAATCAAAAAGTGATTCTTATTCATTGTAAGTGCCTAATTTACATATTACAATAATTAGAGAAAGTTATTCAAGCCACGTTACTACATATTTTTTAATCACAGAGCAGCATGTTAGGATATAATTCCTAACAATGTGATATTCGATTGAAATAGAATCAGATCAGGGTTAAGGGGAGTAGTAGGGAGAATTAGACAGAAAAGAATTAGAACAAAAGTAGAAGAAGAATAGTAGTAGAGAAATGGAGAGAAAGAGAGAAAGAGAGGAGAGAGAAGTGAGAATTGAGGATTGTGTAATTCTGCATGCCTTTTTCCTCCTGGCAATTCGGTTACATAGCAGCTCACATGTGCTGAGCTGTAATGTACCACAAGAATATGCCACCTCTAGAATGTTCTATAGGAATCTACAAACAGAATGTAGTACTAGAATTGACAGAATGCAGGAATTAAAAACAGATTTAACTAACTACAGCCTCATCCCTTATTTTCCTCCTTCTGTATGTAACAAAGCATGATGAAATATAAGCACATACCACCAAACTTTTGAGCCTCCTTGATAATATGAAGGGCAAGCGTTGTTTTCCCTGAAGCTTCTTGCCCATAGATTTCTACCATTCTTCCCTGAAGGGTGCAAGGTAGACAAGTGGAGTTCATTATGCTGTAACAATAACATTCCAATTTTTCACAAAGAGTTGGATGTGAAAATATTATATGCCTTGGCAAATAAACATTCATTAAAGATCCAGTAATGCTTTCTTCAAACTAATCCAATCTTCAAATGTTAATCATTGATATGCCAGATCTCTTAAACTAAACCTCAAGGAGACTTATCAAATAACTAAGAAGGTTCCTAATTAATTCATTATGTTAGCTCCCACAAGCAAATTTCATCCTTGAGATATAACAATGTCAGTACAAGAAGCAACTGCAGAAATACTGACATGAAATGCATAGACCTCTGTCCAAAGGAAATAACTGATTTATACACATGGTAGCAAATCATGAAAGAAGAAAACGTGCAGAGTACTGTAAGGGAAAACCACCTTAGGTAATCCACCAATGCCAAGTGCGAGATCGAGCTTCAATGAGCCTGTAGGTATAACTGGAGCATGCCTTGCACTGAAAAACCGCTGTATGGACAACATGGACTCTCTACCAAATTCACCAGCAAGTTGAGAAAGAGCGAGACGAAGTGCAGCATCTTTCCCTTTGGCCTCACTATCATCATGGAGTTGATCACATTCAAAAAAATCTGAAACATTTGCTGGAATAGAAAAGAATTTGTATTAACTAAATGGACCATATCACCAAACTGAAATGCATTAGCAGCCAGAACCAGCATAAACAGTATCATCATCAGCCAGAATCAGCAAAAATTCTATTCATCATCAATCATCTCACATATATTTATTAAAAACAGCTAGAAATCTTAGATATAAACACTGCAGAGAGACTAAAATTAGAGTTCAACCAAACAGAAAACGCAAAAGCATTAATTTCCATCAGCGTGTTTGTTGCTATGATATGGTTCTAAAGACCCAACAACCATTTATTTGAGACAACTAGTAGAAGCATACTAAAACCAACATGTTTTAAAGGGTTGGCTTAGCTGATACACCTGCATACGTTAGCAGGTGACTCCATATATTTGACAGCCATTAAAAAATACACCTTATTAGAGAATCCCATGACTAGCCAAAAAAGCTAGACAGATAATTTAAAAATTGCACACCAACTGCATATTGAAATGCCAAAGAGAAGTTACGCATTACCAGAAGAACATAGAAGACGGGCTTTCCTCCCAACACAAGTTGCAGCTCTTCTTCCATTCTAGCAGAAAAAATAAGGTCATTATATCTATTAAAAACAAGGATAATGAAAGTGAGAACTATTATGAAAAAGTTACTACAGAGCGAGCTGAATAGAAACCTTAGGAAGAGGAGGGCAAAGGCGAAACCTTGCGAAAGAATTGAGACGAAGAGAGTGAAAGACTGGCACCATTTTCTTTGAAATAAGGTGAAGATTGTACAACAAAATGATTCTCAAATTTTGAGTATAGAAGAAGACATCGGCGCCATCTCCTCTCTGCTGCCGGGATTTGAGCTCGCTCTTGTTATAAACCTCTTAATGCTTTTGTTTATTTTTATTTATTTATTCATTTATTTTGAGGTTGTTTGCTTTTGACAATTATTCACTGCCTGGAAGGCAAAACTCACGGGTAATAACGAATATAAAAATATATATCATTCCTATTTTGAATAAAACACTGAAAATTTTAAAAAAGTTAATATTTTGTAATTTCTTTTATAATTTCTGAAATTTTTATATAATTTAATACATAAAATAATTATAATAAAATCAAATTAAACTTTTAAATATTTTTTAAAAAATAAAATATATTTTTAATTTTTAAATCTTTTAATAAAGTGAATATTTAATTTTATTAATTATATTTTATTAAATAATAAAATATTTAAATTATTATTTATAATAATAAAATATATAAATTGCTTTGTAAGAAAATACTATATAATCTATAATAATCGATTTTCAGGTAATTTAGAAAAAAAAATGATATATTAAATGGATATAAATGTTTAAAGACATAAAAAAAATAAATTATATATTTATTTTAAAATTTAATTAACATATACAGCATTATTAATTTATTTGAGAAGAATTAATTATTATATATTTTTTATTATAAAATTTAAATTTATATATTTTACTATTATAAATTAAAATTTATGTAATTTATTATTATAATATACAAATTTAGATGAGGTGTTTGAAATTTAGCCATTTAATTTATAATAAAATTAAATAATAAATTCAAACATTTTCATAAAATATAATTTCTTAAACTCTTCCAAAATCAGAGGTGTAAATAATTATATTTTTACAAAGATAAAAAATATAAAGATTTTTTTATATAAAAACATAATCTATAGATTTATGAAAATTCTTTAATTTATATTATACAAATTTATATTTTCTCACCTTGTTTTTTCTGTCTTCTATACAAAATGAGAGAAATACCAAAATTATTACAAATATCTTTATTTATAAGTAAATTTCTCACAAAATACATAAATTTATTTACTTTAATAATTAAGTATATAACACTATAAAAACTGAAGTATATATGACGTACTTAATAATCGAATTTAAATCTGTCGCAAATAAAATATGTTATTAATGAACTTAATGACGAATTAAAGACGCACTAATAATTACTATATTATCGATAAATATGAAATGGATTTGCAACGAAAAAATGATTGTTTAGTGATGGTCTTTTGTTCATCGATAATTCTTTGTAAATTAGCAAAACGGTACCACTCTATCGTTTTGTCCCCTTTTCTCCTAAAATTCCTAACATTCATATTTTAGATTTTAGAAGAACCAAATCTCCTTTGAAAAGTCGACCCTTCCTAAATCAAATATCGTCACTTCTTCAATAATGTTGGCGATGCTATCGACGGCTCCACCAACAGGTATGTTCTTTAGTTGAAGCTCCATCGATGCGTCTCTTCTTCAACTGAAGCAACCCCATTGACACTCCATCGCCTCCTTTTTCTAATATGTATTAAGGATTTTATTCCAATCACTATTATTATTACTATTTTCCTAAAATAGTTAAAATTTTTAAGTTACTTAAAATTAAATTTAAGTGAATATTGTACAAATTATAGAACAACGGCAGCAACAGATGTGGGGAGGAGGTGCATGCGCCCACATTCAAGTTGTGATTCTTGCATCTCTCGATGGCCAAATTTGATAAGACCACCACCTTGGATTCATCTCAATATCAGCTATCAGATGGGATCTGTTGACCCTATAAGGAGAAAACTAATTTTGATTATTACAAAACTGAATGAACCAAGCTAACAAATCGCTCAAGTATTTCAGAATATATAAATAGCAAATGCTGAAGAAGAAGATAAATGGATTATATGAAGTTCAAGGTAAGAAAAAATGAAGAACAAGTTCAATATAGGCACAAACATGTAAGAGAAGTGAGTTTTGATTTATCAAAGAAAAATATCTCTTTCATAAAAAAAAACTTTCAAAGCATTTGAATTCAAGTAAAATCGCTTTTTTTAAGCAAAATTAGCCAAACTAATTTTGTGACTACACTCTTCTATTAAATATATAAAAATGAAATTAGCCAACTTGTTTGTCAAAATTAGCACATTACTTTTAAAATGAGCTAAACTATTTTCAGACTCAAAATATTTTTAGCCAAGCTAATTTTGAATGAAGCCTGAGTTAGATCATGACAGAAGTACAGAATGCATAGTCTGTGCAGACTGTATGACCGTCTGTAGGATTCCAACGGCTAGAAAACTAGTTGTTGGTTACCCTTTGGTCCAAAAATTTTTAGAGCTCATTCTCACCTATAAATAATTGCATTTACTTCAAGTTTTGGTTAATAAATGCAAGACTTTATTGAGTAATGTCTAAGCAAAAAATTTCAGTATTTCTACAAGCATTCATTGAGAGCTTTATTGGCAAATATTCTCTCTCTTCTCAAAGTATTTAGTTGTAATTTATTAAAAAAGAGAGTGATTTATTTTTATCTTAAATTTCAATCAAGAAATTTATTCAAGTGAGAATGCATCACTTAAAAGAGGTTGTTAAGCACCTTAGAAATTGATGAACCACAACACAGTGACCTTCCCCAAGAATGAAGATTCCACACAAACCCAGAAACTATTTAGTCATTGGAACCAAATGGGTTTACAGAAATAAAATGGATGAACTAGGAAATGTAACTAGAAACAAGGCTAGATTAGTTGCAAAGGGTTACAACCAAGAATAAGGAATTGACTTTGATGATTCCTTTGCAGTAATAGCTAGATTAGAAGCAATTAGAATGTTGTGTGCTTATGCTTGTTACAAAAACTTTCTATTATATCAAATGGATGTCAAAAGTGCATTTTTGAATGGATACATGGAGGAGGAAGTCTATGTGACTCAACCTCCTGGCTTTGAATATCCTATGCATCCCAACTATGTATTCAAACTAAAACAAGCTTCTAGAGCATGGTATGAGAGGCTGAGCAAATTTTTGCTGAAAAATGACTTTAAAAGAGGGAAGGTAGATACTACATTATTTATAAAGAATCATAAGCATGACATACTTATTGTGCAAATTTATGTTGATGATATCATTTTTGGTGCTACTAATGAATCTCTTTGTAAGAAATTTTCAAAGTTAATGCAGAGTGAATTTTAAATGAGCCTAATGAGAGAGTTGACTTTCTTCCTTGGATTGCAAATCAAGCAAATGAATAAGGGAATTCTCATAAATCAATCCAAGTACATCAGAGACAAGTTGAAAAAGTTCAAAATGGAAGATCTGAAAAACATAAGCACCCCAATGAACACAAATATCAAACTGGACAAAGATGAAAAAGGTAAGGAAGTTGATCAGAGAATGTACAGAGGAATGATTGGATCTCTTCTTTACTTAACTGCCTCTAGACAAGATATTCATTTCAGTGTATGCTTATTTGCTAGATTTTAGTCATATCCAAAAGAATCACATGTAAAAGTAGTAAAGAGAATATTTAGATATCTTATAGGAGCTGTCTCAATTGGTTTATGGTATCCCAAAAGAGAAAATATAGACTTAATAGGATATAGTGACTTAGATTTTGTAGGTAGCATATTAGATAGAAAAAGTACTTCAGGAACCTATTAATTTCTTGGTCATTCATTGGTATCATGGCATAGTAAAAAGAAATCCTCTTTTGCTCTATCAATTACTAAAGCAAAATATGTTGCAGTAGGAAGTTGTGTTGAACAAATTCTCTGGATGAAGCAGCAACTTAAGGATTATGGAATTAAAATGCTTAACATACCAATTAGATGTTATAATACCAGTGCTATAAACTTGTCCAAGAACCTAGTACAACACTCTAGGACTAAGCATATTGAAATTAGGCATCATTTTATGAGGGATCGTGTGCAAAAAGAAGACATTAGACTAGAGTTTGTCCTCACTCACATGCTTTCTGGGAGAACTAACTTTCCAAAATGTCACCCATCCTGTAATTGCTCCAAGTCAAGCATGCTTAATTATGAAATTCTTACGAAAAGCATGCCAGAAGCCACTCCTTGTCTGTGCTCTCTTTAGCACCGGTGATCACTTCCCGCCTTCTTTGCTCCTAGTTATTACATGCCCAACAACTTTCGCTTGGTTCATCCTCGAACCACACCGTACTAGGAGAGGAACCTGGCTCTGATACCAACTTATAACACCCCAATTTGACGACTACCACCACAAACCAACATATATCCTTTCCAACATGTTTGGTCCTCACTCACATGCTTTTTGGGAGAACTAACTTCCCAGAAGGTCACCCGTCATGTAATTGCTCCAAGCCAAGCACGCTTAACTTTGGAGTTCTTACAGAAAGGCTCCCGAAAAGGAAGGTGCACCTTGTTGATATAACTAGTACCTATCAAATCTCTTAAGCTATTCCCAATTGTATAGTCTCATACCTGCACAATCTCAAAATCACTCAACTGTGCAGCCCTGTTGCTTGTTTACCTGCAAGTATACGGATCGCAATATAGTAATATAAAATTCATTCCCACAAGGAACGAGTTATGTCCACCTACTACTCATTTTCATGTTATGTTTGCAATAATACGATGATTCAAAATTACTTTTTTAATACTAATAAGATTTATCAAAATTAATTATTAACCTAAATTGTTTTAAGAGATATAGTAACTCAAATTAAAGGTCTGATCATGTCAAAAATATTCTTTATAATAACCTCAACTCGGGTTTTATAAAATCACCTTTTCTTAAATGTACTCGAGTAATTTTAACCAACCTCTCGGTCTGAGTTAAAGTCATTTACTACATCTATTTCTAGATGTATTTAATTCTTTATTCCAACAAGAAATCATTCCTTGTCTTTTGATTATTGCAACAAGTTAGACTTAACACTCGTCAAACTAAGTTAATGAT
>CAOGCB010017839.1:0-16994 GCA_948266635.1 Cnidoscolus chayamansa
TAGGGATGGGGCTGCACAGTTGAGTGATTTCGAGATTGTGCAGGTATGGGACTGTACAATTGAGAATAGCTTAAGAGATTTGATAGGTACTAGCTATATCAACAAGGTGCACCTTCCTTTTCAGGAGCCTTTCCGTAAGAACTCCATAGTTAAGCGTGCTTGGCTTGGAGCAATTACAGGATAGGTGACTTTTTGGGAAGTTCTCCCAGAAAGCATGTGAGTGAGGACAAAGCATGTTGGAAAGTATATATGTTGGTTTGTAACAGCAGTCGTCAAATTTCGGGTTTTACAAGTTGGTATCAAAGCCAGTTCCTCTCCTAGTATAGTGTGGTTTGAGGACGAACCAAGCAGAAGCTAGTGGGCATGTAATACCTGGGACCGAAGATGGCGGGAAGTGATCATCGATGCTAGAGAGAGCACAGACAAGAAGCGACTTCTGGCAGGCTTCTAGGTGGAGGGATACATGCATGAACCGATCCCACACCTGAAAAAGAGGGATCCTGAGACTGTGTAGGGATGGGGCTGCACAGTTGAGTAATTTCGAGATTGTGCAGGTATGGGACTGTACAATTGAGAATAGCTTAAGAGATTTGATAGGTACTAGCTATATCAATAAGGTGCACCTTCCTTTTCGAGAGCCTTTCCGTAAGAACTCCATAGTTAAGTGTGCTTGGCTTGGAGCAATTACAAGATGGGTGATCTTTTGGAAAGTTCTCCCAGAAAGCATGTGAGTGAGGACAAAGCATGTTGGAAAGTATATATGTTGGTTTGTAACGGCAGTCGTCAAATTTCGAGTGTTACAAGTTGGTATCAGAGCTAGTTCCTATCCTAGTACGGTGTGGTTTGAGGACGAACCAAGCAGAAGCTGGTGGGCATGTAATACCCGGGACCAAAGATGGCGGGAAGTGATCACCGGTGATAGAGAGAGCACGGACAAGTAGCGGCTTTTGGCAGGCTTCTAGGTGGAGGGATACATGAATGAACCGATCCCACACCTGAAAAAGAGGGATGCTGAGACTGTGTAGGGATGGGGCTGCACAGTTGAGTGATTTCGAGATTGTGCAGGTATGGAACTGTACAATTGAGAATAGCTTAAGAGATTTGATAGGTACTAGCTATATCAACAAGTTGCACCTTCCTCTTCGAGAGCCTTTCCGTAAGAACTCCATAGTTAAGTGTGGTAGGCTTGGAGTAATTACAGGATGGGTGATCTTTTGGAAAGTTCTCCCAGAAAGTATGTGAGTGAGGACAAAGCATGTTGGAAAGGATATATGTTAGTTTGTTTGTAACGGCAGTCGTCAAATTTCGGGTGTTACATATGTAGTTGAAGGACACTCAATCACTAGACCTCCCTTGTTTAATGGCACAAATGACTCATTTTGGAAACCTAGGATTAGAACTTTCATTCAATTTGTTGATTTTAATGCATGAAAAGTAATTAAAGATGGTCCTCACATTCCTATGAAAGTTGAGCATCAAAAATCCCCTGTACCTAAAACAGAAGATGAATTTAATGATAATGATTGGAAAAGAATTTATGTAAATGCTAAAGCTATCAACATTCTACTTCGTGCTTTTGATCTAAATGTATATAATTAAGTTTCAGGTTGTGAATCAACAAAGGAAATATGGGATAAACTTGGAGTATCTTATGAAGAGATGAACGAGCCACTAGTGATGAAGGCAGCATGTTCTAGCTCATCAAGCATCTCAAGTAATGATGAAGAAAGGACTATGCTGGCCAGAAAATTCAAAAGAACATCTAGAAAAGGTGGAAAGAAATATAAAAAAATTTTCAAGAAATATACTCCTAAAGATGAGAGAAATTCTCCTATACAAAAAGAACAAACAAAAGAAGTCTGCTATGAATGCAATGGACCTGGACAGATCATACATAACTGTCCAAAATGAAGAAGAAAAAGATTGAAGAAAACATAGGAAAAAGAGTCATCATTGCTTATTATAGTGGCTCAAATTCAAGTTCAACAGAAGATGAAAGAGGAGACACAAAAGTTGTTCTAATAGCTCTTACAGAGGAACTTCCAGAATCTTCAGTCATACATGAACATGAGGTAATTGAATCTGATCCTCTTAATATTGAATTAGAGCTGGCCTTTGCTAACTTCTATGATGAATATAGAACATATAAGAAGAATTGTTTAGTTTTGAAGTCAGAAAATGATTCATTAAAAACAGAAATTAGTTCTTTGAAAGATGTGATCAAGCAAAATGAATTTTACAAAGTTCAATTAAATTTTTCCAATGAACTAAAAAATGATTTAGAGACATCAAGAAAGAAGTGTAAAGAACTTTCTCAAAAGAACAAAAATCTTGAAACTCAAGTGAAAATCTTAATTACAGATTTAACAAAGTTCACAAAGGGAAAACATAATTTAGATATGTTTTTAGTTCACAAAAATGTTCAGGTAAAAAATTAGGAATTGGACTCAGCAGTTTTTCAAAGTGCAAAAAGTATAGAAATTTCTTTGTAAAAGCTACCTCTTCATATCTTACTACTATCACTTGTTTTTACTGCAATACAGTTGGTCATATGATTCATTCTTGTCCTATTAGAAAAGGATCCTCCAAGGTAAAGAGAATTTGGGTACCTAAAGGATCCATGTCTAATAGTGCTAACATTCAAGGACCTAAAAAGACTTAGGTACTAAAAATTGGTTGACTATTTTTAGATTTTTTTATAGAATAAAGAGGACTCGAGCAAGTAGCGTGTGTAAACAAGTGGATGTTCAATGCATAGAAAGGAGATAAAGACAACCTCACCATGCCTATCATGAGAAATAAAAGATTTACCAAATTTGGTGATAAGAAGAGTCCAAATTGTTGGAAATGGCTCAATTGTAAATCAACCTATTGAAAATGGTGCTTCAGTTCCAGGTTTGAAATTTAACTTCCTTGGTATAAGACAATTGTGTGACAAAAGGTTTAAGATAACTTTCTTTACCACTAACTGTGAAATAGTCGACTTAAATAATCATGCTTTGTTGATTGCTTCTAGAAATGACAATGGTTACATGCTAGATCTATATTACTTTCAAGATAGTGAAAAATGTCTCATGATTTTAGATGATAATAACTGGTCAATACGTGGGAAGCTTGGACATGTTAAATATGCACTTGATAGTTAAAAGCTCAAAGAAAAACTTAGTTAGAGGTTTACTAAAACGGAACTTGAGAGAGATTATTCTTGCAAATCATGTTCTCTATTAGGAAAATAAACCAAAACCTACTTTAAACCAAAGAATGTAGCTACATCTTGAAGAGTCCTAAAATAGTTTCACCTTGATCTTTTTGGTTTAATCACTCCCACAAGCCTAGATGTAAAAGCTTATGCATTTATAATTATGGATGATCATTCTACATACACTTGGATATCCCCTCTTGCTCATAAAAATAGAACCTTTGCTACATTTGAAAAATTATGCATAAGGGTTCAAGATGAAAAGTGGGTTCTGCATCACCTCTTTAAAGAGTGATCATGGGATGAGTGTGAAAATAATTTATTTGAAAGTTTTTCTTAAAACATGATATTTTTTAGTCTTTCTTAGCTCCAAGAACATCTTAACATAATGGAAATATTGAGAGGAAAAATAGAACAGAAAATGGCTAGGACTATTACATAAGAATAAAACTTCCTAAATAGTTCTAGGCAGAAGTTGTGAATACAGTTTGGTATATTGTGAATAGGGTAACCATTGGAGTCATTCTAAAGTTAACTCCTTATGTATTATAGAAAGGCAAAAGACTAATCATTTCACATTCTCATGTATTTGGCTATAAATGTTATATACTGAAAAACAAAGAAAACTTAAGAAAAACTAATGCAAAGCCGGTTGAAGAATGTATGAATGATGTGTTTGATGAAACTAACCATTCTTTAGACAAAAGAGATCTTGTTGATCATGATACTAAGCAGATTTTTAGCAAGCTGAATCTTGGTTGAAACAATGAAAATGAGCAGAATAATAAAGTAAATAATGAGGGCATGCAACTAGAAAATAATGCACAGCTTGAAGATGAATTTGAACAGCAATCACATGAGGAAGAACTGCAAATTCAGGAACCTCAATTTGAAGATTCTCCTCAAGAATGGAGATTTCATATATACCATCCAAAAGAGAGCATTCTTGATGATTCTTCACAGAAAATGATGACAAGAGATTGATGAAGATCAAAATATGCTAAAAGAATTCAAAATGGAGGACTTGAAAAGCTTAAGTACTCCAATGAAGACAAGCATCAAATGGATAAAGGTGAAAATGGTAAAGTAATTTATCAAAGGCTGAAAAAAGGTATCATGAGCTCACCTCTCTATTTGATTGCATCAAAATCTGAAATTTATTTCAGTGTGTTTATGTGCAAGATGTTAGTCATCTTCTAAAGAATCTCATTAAATTGTTGTAAAAAGAATTTTAAATATCTTGTTGGTACATGCTCCATTAAACTATGGTATTCTAAGTTTGAAAATTTTGATTGCTGAATATGGCGACATTGATTTTGTTGATATTAGACTACATAGTAAAGCAACTTATATACTAGTCGAATTATTATGATATATAAAAGGCAATCCTCAGTTATGTACAACTGAGACTGAATATGTTGCAGCAGGAATTTGTGTTGTTCAAATCCTTGTCAGATGAGACGGTAGCTTGAAAATTGTGAAACAGAAGTTGATTATGTGCCCATTAGATGTGATAACATTAGTGCTATCAACTTAACTAAAAATCTAGTGCAGCATCCTAGTTCTAAACATATAGAAATTAGGCATTATTTGAGATTATGTCCAAAATGAAGATATTATGAAAAATTTGTGCCTACTAAAAAAAATTTTTGTTGATCTCTTCACTAAAGTCTTCGAATGAAGAAGATTTCTACAAAACAATAAGGGAATTAGGAATGACTGATATAGCTTAACAAAGTTGAATTTTGTGAAACTCATTCAGTCAGTTAAGATGTTGTGTGAATGTCATAAGAAAAGTTATCTTGTAATTTTGAGAACTTGACATGTTGCTATTATGTCTTAAAATAGATTGTTGAAATTGGAACATCATGCTCAAGAACATCTTATATTTTCTTCAATTATTTCTATTATGCGATTATTGTGATAATGTGCTTATTGTGAATGAATGAAAATGGATTGTCTTATGCTGATAAATGATTTTGATGATTATGTACTTGTTGTAATGATCTTTCAGCTAGTTGTTCATTGATGTGCTAATTATCTGTAACTGGATTCAAGTCAGATGTTTCACCTTTGCTTAGAAGAATACAGTAATGTTGTAAACTTGCTATGTGAACAATGTTTTCAGTTAGACTAAATCTCTGCATTCTTGATTTGATTTTAGTTTGTTAAGTGTTGCGATTTGCACAATGTGAATGAGTTGGACCAAATTGCTTCAATTAAGTGATGATTTTGAAGATAATTGTCTACTTATTTGTTCTTGTTAGCTAAGTTTGAAAATATTTCCATGCTTATCCAAAACAATAATGATTTTTAAAACTTTTCTGCACATTTAGCTGGATTTTTAAGATCTATCAGTTGCCTATCCATTCATTCCCTTTCTCACAACTCCCTTCAGGCATTGATAGTTTCAAAATCAAGTTCAAAAATCCTATCGCACTCTATGATCTTCAACCTTCCTCCTCAACACATGTTTTTCATATCTTATCTATGCTATGAGGAAATCATTCATGGTGAAAATGAGACTTTCGGTAGTAAAAGAAAAAGAAAAAGAGATTCCATATTATTACAGTAATTCTGAATCTTTAGAAATGAACTCCCTTTTGAAAGGTTGAAAAGAAAAAGTGGTAGTAGAATCACCATGTTAGAACCGGTTGAGCCTTCACTAAATAAAGTGAAACTTATTCATCAACGTACCTCTTTGAGACCACTATTTATTCCTAGGACCAGAAGTCACTCATGCTTCAACAAAATGGACTTGTGCATCTTATGGCATGTGATTAAGAAGAAACCTTTGAATCTTGCCTTATTAACTGTCAAGTGCATTCTTAGAAGTTCATCAGTTAGGAGTCTACCCTATGGGATGTTTCTTACTCTCCTACTTGAGAGACTCAACTTCTGGTAATTAAGAAAATCTACAGTGTTAAAGAATGAGAACAGAAAAAGAGAAAGAAAGAAGTAATGGAGGCAGTAGAGAAAGAAAGAATTGCATCATACAATTCAGAAGGTAGTCAAAGGATGGACAAAGAAAAAGAAATAGGAAGCACAAAGGAAAAAGATGAATTGGCTAAAATTCTCCATGACAGAAATTTAGAGATGATGAAAACTATTCTGAATATTACCACAATTGTCATGGATTCACTGGAAATTGCCATGAAGTTACAAACTGAAGCCTTAAAGTTCAAGGATCAGGCTAATCAAATATTGCTTATTCAGCTTGGCAAAATTGAAAGGAAAATGGATATGATAATTTGTCCAAATATCTATTTTTGAGCAACTTGAGGTAGACCATCAAGCTACTTCTGAACAAAGAGGACTTAGGATAGAATGAAGGAAAAATATTGGGATCCTTTTTCACTAATGTTGTTGGTAGTTTCCAATAAGCAAATGATTATGTTCCTGAATAAGAAAAGGAACCAGTACCAGTTATTACAATTACACCTCTTGCTCCTGAAATTGAAAAGTCTGTTGCTGAAATTGAGAAATTATCTGCACAAGAGTATGAAAAAGATTTGGCACCAGAATCTACATCCTCCCAACACTCTCAGTCCTCTCCATAGCATGACAATGATTCCCACTCAGAGGAATATACGATTAAAGAGCATGCTCTTGAAATAGAAAAGAAAAGCTGCTTATTAAAAAGAAGTTGATGAGAAGAATTATGAAATGATGAAAGTGATTCAAAGCACATCAAAAATAATTGTGGAGTTGCTGGAATTGGTTCTAAGGATACAAACAGAGGTACTAAAGCTACAAAATTTGAAGAACAAAAACCTACAAATTCAGCTGCACATAATTAAAGCTAAAGTTGATTTATTGGCTGGTAGAAAGTTTGGAGATTGGGGCAGAAACTTGTCGAGTATTATGTAGACCATCAAGAAGCAACCTCCTGTGATAATAAGATTGCATGAACATTAAAGAAAAATGAAGTTGGATAGATTATTGTACCTCAAGAGTTTTTCACCTAAACCATACCAACTTTTACAAAAGAACATGGATCTGAACCAAAACCATCAAAAGAAAAACTTGAAGCTAAACTGAATGGGAAATAGAGGAAACAAAACAAACAGAAGACTACATCAGAACCTGAGATTGAGTTAGCTCACCCATCTTTTTCTGTTGATCATTTTACAATGATTTACAAAGAGCATAGTAAGAAAATATGTTTTAAAAGCCTTGCTTACAATATCTTTATATGAACCATCTTCATCTCAAAAGGCCTTCAAACCACTATAGATTTTCAAATTTACTGAAAGCTTTTAGAAGAAGTGGCAGACATGATTTAAAAATCAAAGTTGCAGAATTTGAAAATCTGGAAGTAAAGAGAAACAAAAGGAATTTTAACTTCAAAAGTTCATTTTTTTGGTTCCACAGAGTCTCGTTTCTGATTTTGGTTTGAGTGAATGTCTTATGACATTAGCCTTGTGGGTTTATGTTTTATGAATACCATTATTGTGCATGTTGTTACATTTTGATTAAATAAACTGATATATTTGATTAAATGGATAAATGAACAGCTTGTTGTTTGAATGTTGTTTGAATGTTGGTATTGATACTTTGAAATAGTTATAAGTTATGCTATCTGTTGAGTTGAAGACAATCTTGAAAACATAAAATTACTGCTCATGTCACTATTCATGCTACTATTCATGTCATTATTCATGTAACTATTGCTGTATATTTCTAACTATTATGCATTTGATTAAGCCTATCAGTTTTTTATATATGGTTGATAAAAAATTGTTGCTGATATGCTCAAAATGTTAATTTGCCTTCATATGTACTTTTGTGATGTTTCTTAAATCCTATGAATGCAGATTATGAGTATGTTTTTAATAGATGAAGGAAATTACACAAAGTTATGTGTTGAAATATCTGAACTTGCTATTATGTTTAGAATATGATTCATGATAATCTTTTGTGTTTAAGAAATGAAATTAAGAACTTTTATTCTAACATATAGATTGATGAACATTTGTGCTATTCATAATGATATTTAGGTTTGTGTCTCTCAAGGACTGTCGTGTCTTTGTTCATGATGAAATCCCTTCTTTTTAGATGATGACAAAAAGGGGGAGAATGATTATGAAAAGAAAAGTGTGAACAATGATGCTTTTATGCTGCTGTGATTATGTTGATGTGATGATTAATACTTTCAGAATATTAAATGAAATTAGCTTGTTTGGAGTCGTGATCTGTTGAGAAGTCATATGATATGTCTATGACTTCCATTCTTCACAGCAAAATGAAATTAGCTAAAGGTTAAAATGACTGAAAAGGTTACATGAAATTAGCAAAGAAACAGGATGAAGACAAGATATGTGATTTAGGGGGAGCTGAATTACTGCATAAACTCAAGGGGAGTATTTCTTTAAAAATACATCATCTTTCTACTTAATCTTGTAAATACTTATATGATAATGCTATATTTCTCCTTATGAGCATTAAGTTTTGTCATCATCAAAAAAAGAGCGATTATTGACCTCATAAGGAGAAAACCTATTTTGATGATAACAAAACTTAGTGATACATGCTAATGACTTTGCAAAGGATTTAAGATCATATAAAGAAAGCGAGTCAAGAGAAAGAAAAAGTAGAAAATGAGAGCAAGTCATGAAGAATAAGGAAAAGTCATGAAGACAAGATGAAGACATGAGAATATTAGGCACAAACATGTAAGAGAAGAAAAGTTTTGATTTGCCAAAGAAACTGTCTCATGCATAAAAAGATTTCAAAATAAATTTTCAAACACATTTTTGAAATCAAGTAAATTCTTCTTTTGAACAAAATTAGCCAAACTAATATTGCAAATACACTTTTCTGAAATGTTATTTAAAATGAAATTAGACGAACTACTTTCCGAGTCAAAATATTTTTAGCTAAGCTAGTTTTCAAAATTAGCTAAACTACTTTCAAAATTAGCTAAGCTACTTTTAGAGACAACATTTTTAGCTAAGCTAATTTTGAGCAAAACCTAATAGAAGCCTGATACAGTATGGTTGCACAGTCTGCGCAACAGTCTGCCAGACTCCTACAGCTAGAAAAACTAGCCGTTTTGTTGTCCTCTAGTGCTGGAAACTCCAGAGTAAATTTTCACCTATAAAGACACGAATTTACTTCAAGTTTTGGCAAATGAATGCAAGACTTTATTAAGCAATCTTTAAGCAAATTTTTTAGCAATTTTTATAGCATTCATTCAAGAGCTTTATTGACAAATCTTCTCTCTCTCCTCATAACATTCAGTTGTAATTTATTGCAAAAGAGAGTCATTTATTTTTCATCTTAAAATTTCAATCAAAAGATTTGTTCAAGTGATAGTACATCAGTTGGAAGAGGTAGTTTAGCACCTTGGAAGCTAAAAGAAGTTTGATGGGATTCAAACTTTTAAAGAGGTTTCTAAGCACCTATGAAGCTTGGAAGAGGTTGTCTAAATACCTAAAGCTTGGAAGAACTCTAAAGGTTATATTTACCTGAAAAAAGAGATAGATAGTGGAACTCTCAAGGAGAAGCTTGAGAAGAGTGGACGTTGGCCAGAGTTAGTCGAACCACTATAAACTATTGAGTTTGAATTTTCTTTACCTTACTCTTCTTTGATTGTTTGTTTATTAATTCTGCTAAAATCATTTGAATGAGATTTATTGATATTTGATTGATTATTTTTTAGAGTAGATTGAAACAGATTTGAAATTAGCAAACCAGAGTACTTAGCTAATTTTAACGTGAACAATAGCATGAATAGTAACCTTCCTACAGAAAAAAATTAGCTAAGCTAAATTTATTTTCTGCTATCATTAGTTGACCAAATCTGCACAAATAAATTAGAATAGAATTTATATTGGAAGTACTTAGTCACAATTTCATAAATAAGTTTAGAGCAATAACTTAGAAATTCAAGAGAAATCAAGCAATGTTCAATTCACTCCTTCTCGGTCACTTAACTTTGGGACAACAAGTCATAACATATTTAAATGAATCAATTGAAAATAGATTAACTTATTAATACATTTAAATAAACGGATCATTATAGTTTTAATACTAATTAATCCAATTAGACCCGCATTTTAAACGTGTTATTACAAGTTTAATCGGGTTAACTCGATTAGACTTGCAATTTAAATGTGTCATAAACGGATTGACAAATTTTTTATAAATTCAAGCCCACTTAATTACGTGTCAAATCGTGTCTTATAAACGGGGGGGTCGTGTCGAAAATTGACAGCTCTACCAAAGAAGTAAGATAAGAGTATTAGGTAAATTTCACACACTATAAATGAACTTATAGCTTTGTAATACTAAGATATATGAACTTTAATTTGTAACACAAAAAAAGTACATGACTCTTTGCTTTTCTTCTATTCTTCCTTGAATTTTGTTCTTATCTTTAACTTTCTACTTGATTCTTGCTTCATTCACTTAAGTTTAAGGACTTACTTCTCGGTGAAATCAAGAGAGTTTTGGAAATTCTTTCAAAACTCTTTTTGGCCGGATGCCTCCACTATAAATAGTAGAGGTTGCAAATTGGGTTCGATGGCCGTGTTCAGCGGCTAAACCTAAGTTCCGAGTTAGCCCTACTAGCCATTTTCACTTTAATCCCTCAACTTTTCCTTTTCATTTTAGTCATTGAAATTTATATCTAGTCCTTTAAGTCTTTTAACTTAACATTGTAGTCTCTAATCACAATTTTGGCCCAGTTTCTGAATATTCCATAAATATTCTGGTTAGAAACTCAGAATCTAATGTCAAAAAAGTGTTGGGTGTTACATCCTTCCACCCTTTAGGAAAATTCGTCCCCAAATGTTTAATATACATACACTAGCATATAACATAGATCATAACATCATCTCATATATATACATAACATAACGTATTTAATAGTTTACATTACATAAAGGGGAAGTACTTTTCTATTCTAACTCTCAATAGTGGAACAGGTGGGATATTGCTGAACCATGGATTCTCTGGTTTTCCAAGTATATTCTTCTTATACATTATGGTGTTTCCATAATACTTTAACCATAGGTATCTCTTTGTTTCGTAGTTTCTTGATGTGAGTGTTCAGAATCCTGACAGATTACTCTGCATATGTGAGATTCTCTGCAATCTCAAACTCTAGTTCTCTGAGAACCTTACTCATATCTGACACATGCTTTTTCAGCATAGATACATGGAAAACGGGATGAATCCTCTCCATGGAAGAAGATAAATCTAGCTTGTAGGTGACATCACTCAACTTTTATAGTATCTTGTAGGGTCTGATATACTTAATGGCCAACTTACCTTTCCTTCCAAAATGAATCACCCCTTTCATAGGAGACATCTTCAGTAATACCATGTTCCCCTCCTGGAACACTACCTGTTTCCGTTTGACATCAACATAGATCTTCTGTCTACTGACTGCAGTCCTCAATCTTTCCTTAATTATGGGAATCACTCTGTTGGTGACTACCACAATTTCGAGTCCAACCAATGTACGTTCTCTGACATCTTCCCAATATATAAGATATTTGCACTTCCTTCCTTACAAAGCCTTGTACGAAGCCATTTTGATACTCGAATGGTACCTGTTGTTATAAGCAAACTCTACCAACCATAAATGTTGCTTCCAAGAACCTCTGAAATCTAGCACACACATCCGAAGCATTGTCTGAATGGTCCTCTCAAATTGTTCATCTATCTGTGGATGGAAGGTCGTGCAAAAATCTAGTTGTGTTCCCATAACATTCTACAAAATTATCCAGAACCGTGAGGTAAACTATGGTCCTCTGTTAGAAACTATAGATACCAGTGTACCATGCAATATGATGATCTCCTTCATGTAGATCTGTGCCAATCTATCTACAAAGTAATATGTTCTAGCCGGTAGGAAGTATGCTAACTTCATGAGTCTGTCAACTATTACCCATATGGAGTCACACCTGTTGGAACTAAATACCCCACAATAAAATCCATAGAGAGATGTGCTCCCACTTCCATTTTGGAATTGGTAGTAGGTTCAGTATCCCTCTATTAGGTGGGTGGGTGTTTCGAGTATGGGTTTAGAAATTAGGGAAGGGTAATAGAAGAATTGGGGATGAGATTTAGAAGAGAAATTCAAAGAAAGGAAATATAATTGAATTCATTCATTTCATGTCATTCTGTAGAAACATTCCTGCTTAATATACTAGTAGAGTTTCTATAGTTTTCTTCATAACAAACTTTCAAAATACCCTCAATTCTATTATTCACCAGCTGGCTCATAGCTAACAGCTCATCTACCTACTTATGCCTATGATATATGACAATACCCCCCATGAGGGTCTTCTTGTCCCTAACAAGACTGGAACTCCGGAAATTGACTCTTGATGAAGTTGTAGTCTTCCTAAGTGGCATCTTCAGGGGGTAAATATAGCCATTGGATCAATCCTTGCAGGATTCTCTTTCCCTCCCTTAGAATTGTTCGAGTCTTAAGAACACTAGTAGGAAAAATGACTCATTAAATCCTCATGAAAATGAGGTAGTTCTTGAATATCAACCTCCAGGTCCCCTATTTTCTTTTTGAGAAGAGAGATGCATGAAACACTAAGTGGATGCTGGTATGGGGGGGCGTGGGGGAGTTGCTGCTTGTAAGAAATGGATCCAACCTTAGCCAACACCTGAAATGGTCCATAGAAACATGCAGAAAACTTCCAACCCTTTCTTAATGACAAGAAAGATTGCCAATAAGGCTGAAGCTTTAAGTAAACCCAATCTCCCACCTCGAATTCCCTTTCAGATCTTCTTTTATCTGTGTTGAAAGGAATAGAAGAATTTTTATTAATACTTAATGAGGAGATTGGTACACATATTCTAAATCAGTGACCTACTCAAGTTCTACATATTTTATCTTTCCTAATAAACCTCACCTACCTACAATATACAATTCTTATCTATATTAAATACCACAATCTCTCACCTGGAATTCCCTTTCGGTTCTTCTTTTATCTGTGTTGAAAGGAATAGGAGAATTTTTATTAATACTTAATGAGGAGATTGGTACACATGAAATCAGTGACCTACTCAAGTTCTACATATTTTATCTTTCCTAATAGACCTCAACTACCTACAGTATACAATTCTTATCTATATCAAATACTAAATCCTGTAACACTCCCCCTCAAGTTGAAGTATAGATATCAATCATACCCAACTTATTACAAATATAATTAATGCAAGCACCATTCAAAACATTTGTAAAAACATCTGCTAACTGCTCTAGTTAAAATAATAGTTTGTTGAATTCTCACAAATAAAGTGATAGTTAATTTCAATATGTTTGGTCCGTTCATAAAATACAGGATTTGAAGTAATATGCAGAGCAACTTAATTATCACACACCACAACTTCACACACCATACATGAACTTTGGTTTGTAAGACTAATGTATATGAACTTTTAATTTGTAACACAAAAAAAGTACATGAATGTTTGTAATGTAAAAATACATATGACCTGTAATCATAAGTTTGTAGGTGATTAGATGACATGTATATACCATATAGGATTAAAAAAAAACACATGTATACCAAGTTAGTGGGTCCACAATAATAATGGTTGAAATCTATCTAGGAATCAAATTGTAAATTTCTAATAGGACAAAGACTAATTTGCAATTTTTTGATAAAATATTTTGAACTACCAGAAATTACAAAATAATCATGTGTTATATAAAAATTATAATTTGATCTCGGGATAAATTACACGGAGGGGTGAGAGGCTGTTGCCCACGACCATGTAGCCAACAACCCCCCCCCCCCTACAACCTCCCATACCTGCGTTTAAAGGGATGAAATATGTCTATGGATCAAATTATAATTTTTCAATAAGACATGGACTATTATGTAAGTTTTAGTAGTCATAATATTTTACTAAAAAATTACAAATTAGTCCCTATGATATTAGAAAATTACAATTTGATCCTTAGGCAGATTTCAATCCTTACACTACGAATCCTACCTAATTTGATGAGATGACATATATATATATATTTTTTTAATCCTATGTGGTGTATACATGTCATCAAGTCTCCTGACAACTTGTGATTACATGTTACATGTATTTTTGTATTACAAATATTAAAGTTGATGTACTTTTGTGTTACAAATTAAAATTCGTATACCCTAGTGTAAATATAAGTTCATATATATGAGTGAAATCTATCTTAGGAGTGGAGTACGTTTTTTAAGTTTTAACTAAAATTACAAAAATAACCCTAAAAGAATTAAAAATTTCAAGAGGCCCATGACATTTGGCCTATGGTTGTATTCACTTATACATGAATATAATTCACTACATGAGAAATTTTAAAAAAAGTCTAACTTCTTAACCATATAAATAGTATATAAAAAATTAAATCTTCAATTATATCAAGAATAGGATAAAAATATCAAAATTATAATAAATTAAATTTATTTTGTATTTTTAATTTTTAATTGAATTCATTTTGAAATTGTATTGGATTCATATAAACTGGAATTAAAAATCAAATTTATACCCATGATTTTTTTTATAATTTTTAAAATATATTATATACTTTAAATATAAAAAAATAAAAATATAATTATAATATTTTATTAATTAATAATTTAAATATTAATAATTAATTTAAATAGTCAATAAATAGTCAATAAATTTTTTATCAATTTTTTTTCATAATTTATTATTTAAATTTCATCATATTTTAAATAATTTACATATTATTATTATTATCTTTTATTTATATTTTTTATAATTTCAATTATAAAAATACTATATCATAAATCATTATTAATTACAATTGTTTATTATTAATCATTTATTGTGTATTTATATATAAATAATAATTAATTAAAAGTTTAAAATTTCAATCAGTTTTTTTACATTGTGTTTCTCTATTGTTCTACATATGGGCTATATTTATTTTCCTAAAATTGAACTAAAATCTTTTGTACATTCATGACACCGTTAAATAATTTGTATAATAAAAAGCACTAACCAGTTATAAGTCAACTTTTTATGCAAGTCTTCTTATCGAGCTATTTAGTATTGTCTTAACAATATGCACGTGGCAAAAACCAACGCATTAAATATTTTCACTCAGTGAGCATAGAAAATAATAATAGAAATATTTAATAATAACAGTAATTCACAATTTAATTAATAATTATTAATTTCAATGTTAATATTTAGTTTCCTATTATTTCATCTAGTAATCAGTTCAATATTATTTTAATATTACTAATAATAATAATTCTTACTATTAGTATTTTACAATAATTATAATAATTCTTCCAACTCAAGCACTGCTTCTTCATCCTCCGTTAACGATAGATTTGTAAAAACATAAATACTATAATGGATCTTTAGTTCTAGTCAATATTTGATAAAAGAGAATAATCAGAAGTGTACCTTGATCCATGACTTTGATCCTATTCCGTTGAAAATTGTGTTCTGCGTTCAATTGTTTTTCTTCCCTCTAATCTGTTTCCTTAGGTTTTCTCTCGATAGTCAGATAATGCTATTCGAGAAATAAATAATCGTACATTTTTTATTATTTCTCTACATATTTAATAATTAGAGGGAAGAGTATTTAAACTCAAACCGGTTTTTAACCTTTAAACTCAAAAACCATCATCTTGGGCCAACTTTAATTAGAATCGGTCATCTTTAATTAAATCCATCAAGTAATTACATGGGCCACATTATAGATTATTAAAATAATCTAACAGTCTCCCACTTGGCTCATGCGCATACTTTAATATCCATTAAGTTTTATTTGGAAATAAAATGATTGGATTATGGCGGTCACAAGTCATTAAGCCGATATGATCCCTTCCATACATCACAAACCACCTCAATTCACAAAATACTTTAATTGAGAAAACACAACAATCAATACATTGTTGCTTTCAACATCATTGTTATCGCACACAATCAATAAATGTATACAACTATAATGTGGAGAACAATTAAATAAAGCAAAATCCATCTTTAATTGAATTCTTAAGTGTCATAACATAATGAGCAAAGTAACCATATGTACATATGAATATCATGCTAACAAGGACTTATTTATAATGCCCATCCTCTCAACATGGCCAATAAAGGTTTTAGGCGGTAAGCCTTTAGTTAACGGATCCGCTGTTATCAAGTCAGTACCAATATGCTCAATTAACACTTTGAGAGTTTGCACTTCTTCTTTCACAGATAGGTAATTTAAATCCATATGTTTAGCACCTTTAGAATACCTATCATTCTTAGAAAAGAAGACAGCTGCAGAATTATCACAATAAATTCTCAACGGTCTAGCTATATTGTCGACAATACTTAGACCTGAGACAAAGTTCCGCAACCACAATGCTTGAACAGTGGCCTCAAAGCATGCCACAAATTCGGCTTCCATAGTGGAAGTAGCAATGACAGATTGATTTCCACTTCTCCATGAAATTGCTCCTCCAGCCAAGAGAAACACATAGCCAAATGTAGACTTTCTCGAATCTACACAATCGGCATAGTCTGAATCTGAATATCCTACCACTTCTAGATGGTTGGATTTTCGATATGTGAGTATGTAATCCTTAGTACCTTGTAGATATCTAAGTACTTTCTTTGCAGCTCTCCAATGATCCATTCCGGGATTACTTTGATATCAACCCAGCATTCCGACCGCAAAACTGATATCCGGTCGAGTACATGTCTGAACATACATTAAGCTCCCAACTACCGAGGCATAAGGAATAGACTCCATTTCTTTTCGTTCCAAATCATTTTTAGGACATTGCATTTCGCTAAATTTGTCTCC
>CAOGCB010017880.1:0-17085 GCA_948266635.1 Cnidoscolus chayamansa
CATCTTTTTGTTAAGGACTGTAATTGACATTAGAAGCAAAGCTCAGAAAGCAAGGTAGAAGAGGATATTTTAGACTACAAACAATTCTTGGAAATTTGAATCATACATTCATACTTGACGAAACAAACCACCTTCTTGCTCGAAGTTTCACCTGAATTTGAAAATTTACAAATACTCTTGAACCTGTTCAAAGATATCCCTCCTAGAGACAAATTGCAGAAATTGGTTAATGCAAACATTAGTGAGAAGATTAAAGGCCTCACGACATAGTGCAAATGTGATAATTTCTCTTATTTGAGAAAAATATCAAGGGGATGTAGCTCAGATGGTAGAGCGCTCGCTTAGCATGCGAGAGGTACGGGGATCGATACCCCGCATCTCCATTCTTTTTGCTGCAAATTAATTTGTACTTTCGATAACCACATAGACAGGAGGCGAACGTCCAAACAGACCACAGCGTAAAAATGCGGGAGAGATGTGTCAGCGGTTCAGGGAAACACTACGCAACTAGGTAGTCAGCGCCTTCGCCCAAGTACAAGTTAAAGCCAGCAGCCATAAAAGTAAAAGAACAGAGGTCCATTTGTCAAGAAAACCCATCTCAAATTATATCCACCAAAATCGGTATTTCAAATCCCAGCTATAGCATGAGCCTCCTAAAATTTGTCCACAAATTACATCGTGGGTATGTCCCCACCATCACGCAGACATGAACCATCATTATTTTAACAAATCAATTTTCATTTGAAACCTCCTAGACAAGACGCTTTTTAGACACCCCGACCGGCCGACGGACCCCATCTTCTTTCACTTGCTAATGATCTAGTAATTCCTGACCTAGCATTTCTATTTATATTTCCCAAATTCCAAAAAGCGAAAAGCTTCTTCTTCTGTGAATTTGCACTTTGTTATTTTATTTTCTCTCTGTGAGAGAGAAAGTACTGCAATGGTGAGATTTGGTTGAGAAGGAAGCAAACAAGATTGCTGATTAGTTGATACGCAAGAAGAATAAGAAGAAGAAAGCAAACATGGTGGTGAGAAAAGTAGGCAAGTACGAGATAGGGAGGACAATCGGCGAAGGAACCTTCGCCAAAGTAAAGTTCGCGCAGAATACCGAGACTGGTGAGAGTGTGGCCATGAAGGTGCTCGATCGCAGCACCATCATCAAACATAAGATGGTCGAGCAAGTAATTTTCCTTGATTTTTTTGTTTCTTCTCAACTATATGATTTTTCTGTTCACCAATTAATTAATTACTACTAATCTCAGAGAGCTTCTCCTAAGAACCGGATATTGGACTCTTTTTCTTTCTGTATATATAAATTTTTGTATTCAAATGGAAGATTTAATCTTGGAAGCTGTATAGTTGGAGTATACACTCTTTGATCGACTCAATAATGCTAGTTTAGCAACTTTTTATGGTTCCCTCTTCCATAATTTAGACAAATTCTGGGTTCTCAACTAAACAAAATCAGCTTCATCTGTTGTAATTCCGAAATGGTAGTTATTATGCAACTTTCCCCACTGCCCATGCTTTCTTACTGCGCCTCTTTTTCTTGCAGATCAAGATGGAGATATCTATAATGAAACTTGTCAGACATCCTTATGTGGTTCGATTACATGAGGCATGGGCTTTTTTTTTTTTCAAATTTCTTATTGGGATATCAATTTTTACAGTATATTATGTGATATTAGCTAGGCATTTCTCATAATTGAATAGGATTGTTTTGGTTTAGGTTTTAGCGAGCCGCACTAAGATTTACATAATCTTGGAGTTCATTACAGGCGGCGAATTGTTTGATAAAATAGTGAGTAGTTCAATTTATATCCACGCTTCTAGATGGTCCAGTTTTTCAGTATTGGAAAATTTTCTTTACTAATCGTTGATAAAGATTTCGTGTTTACTATATTAATGTAGGTGCATCATGGGCGTCTTAGTGAGGCTGAAGCTAGAAGATACTTTCAACAGCTTATTGATGGGGTGGATTATTGCCACAGTAAAGGAGTCTACCATAGAGACTTGAAGGTTTGTATGGAAATATCTGAAAAGCTATTGCTTAGTTTCTGTTAGTTTGAAACCTCAAGACTTTTTCATTTAATATGCAGCCTGAAAACCTTCTACTTGATTCACAAGGAAATTTAAAGATTTCAGATTTCGGTCTTAGTGCATTTCCTGAACAAGTAAGAAAAGCTGTTGTTGTCTCCAATTTGACATCATTGTAGTTAAAGGAAATAACAATGCATCGGTTACTACTTGATGATACTTTTGTATAGGGAGTTAGCTTGCTGCGGACAACATGTGGAACTCCTAACTATGTAGCACCTGAGGTAACTCTAAGGGTTCTTTGGCTTGTGTGTTCAATGCAACACTATTTTCAGGTGTACTTCTCTAAATTTCATTGTCTGGTCTAGGTACTCAGTCACAAGGGTTATAATGGTGCTGTCGCAGATGTCTGGTCCTGTGGGGTCATCCTTTATGTTTTGATGGCAGGATATCTTCCATTTGATGAACTTGATCTCATCACGTTATACAGTAAGGCATGAACGTATATCACATGTGCATATATGATATTTTTATTGGTCTACCATATTTATTACTTTCCTCCACTAGGTGCATTTCCATCTTCAAGTGGATGCTGCTATTACTCATGTTTATTCCCTCTCTCGCTCTCTGTTCAGTTGGCCCGTCTCAGTAGTTCAAACTTGAGAGCTGCTTGAGCTGTCCCTTCAAGCACATTGGCTTTGCTTTCCAGTTTATGCATACTGCTGGTTATTGATATCTATGCATATAAGAGTTCATTTTTTTCCTAACTTCTTTATTTTAATCGTCTTCTGTAGATTGAGAAGGCAGACTTCTCATGCCCTTCATGGTTTCCAGTGGGAGCAAAATCTTTGATTCATAGAATTTTGGATCCAAAACCTGAAACTGTAAGTATTGACTGAGCTAAAAGGCATTGTTAGCAGCAGACTTTATTGAAATGATAGAAAATTTGGAACTAAAATAATATAGATATACGAGATTGCTTAGGATCACTTTCTCAATACATAACCAAAGTGGTTTTATTGTCTCTCTCTCATTGTGAAATTTGATCTCAGTTTTATGTAGTTGACAAATTGGATTATGATAATTTTTGCAGGATTTGATAGTTAAGACTCTTATGTAATTTTTGAATGGTGTGTACTCGGCAATTTTAGTCAAAATACTCTAGTGCTTCACTTTGGCACTTTCACATTTTTCTGCTGCTTGTAATCCCATAAAAGTTTTGTGGTAAATGTAATGGCTTTAACAAATTAATTTAGCTTTATTTGTTTCTGATAAGCTCTATCTATCTCTCCATGCAGCGTATAACCATTGAGCAGATAAGGAATGACGAGTGGTTTAATAAGGGCTATGTTCCTGCACGACTTATTGAGTATGAAGACGTGAACCTGGATGATGTAGATGCAGCTTTTAATGATCCAGAGGTTGATTCACTGGTGTGCATGTTTGTCTAAAACAAGTTTTTTTGTAACATAAAATGATTTTACTGATGCTTTTGGTGTTTACTGCTGATTTGGGTGTTTGATTAGTTTATATTATTTTAACAAGAATAATTTGAAGCTAGCAGTACCTGAACACCCTATTCTAGGTATTGTTTCTGTTCTTCATCCACATATTGGCAGGATAAGGGCCAATACTCGTTGATCCTCTTGCTGAACATAATTTGTCTTGAATGGTTGTATATTAGGAAGGTAATTCAGTTACCAGCTTTTAAATGATTGCTTAAGAGACTCGGGGGCTAAAATGCAATGCTCAGATTGAACACTTCTTTCTTGTGCTTTATTCTGAAAGATTCCTTTCTGTTCTTAAGATAATATACTATATTTCCGTTATAACAAACTATTTCAACATTTAGGCAGATATGGTTTTTTAGCTTCTCTCAACTGGAGTATTCTCATAACAACTTATTTTTTTGGGTTCCCTTGAGCTCTCAGTATTGATTTCACTGTACACCCATGTTCTAATATCTGGATGGATTTCCTAAAGCTCACATATATGGACATCCCCTTGTTCCTGGTAAAGCGGCCAATTGACTTGTTTTAGACTAATGCAAGTTGTAACTATTACTATATGTTGGTTGCCATGCTAAATATTACCTTCAATGCTATACTTGAAAAGGGTGTCACCTTTAATTGAAATTGATGGCTTCCAAATCAGATACCTTGGTGTATAATATTCTGCTTTCTCCTGGGACGATTGTTACGAGAATTTTTTTCTGTAGGAACAAAGGACTGATGAACAGTGTGGGAATGAGGATACTGGTCCATTGATTCTTAATGCATTTGACATGATAATTCTATCTCAAGGCTTGAACCTTGCAACACTATTTGACCGTGGAAAGGTGTGAACCATCATCCATATTATCATTTACTCTCTTTATTTTCTCTCTTTAAGAGTTTCTGATCTCATCATGACCTTAACTATGAAGGATATATTATAATAGCTAATTGTTTTGTGCTGTTTCAAAGCACTATAAGGATTGACAAACATGTTTTGAATTTGACTTTCATCCATCGCATAAAAAAACTACGGTTAAATTTTTTGATTTCACCCTACAAATCCTGCTCTCATATAACTTCTTAATTTATGTTGTTCAATATTCAATTGAGATGTCTAAATTTCTTGCTTTATTTTACAGGACTCTATGAAGTATCAAACACGCTTTATCTCACAGAAGCCAGCAAGGGTTGTGTTATCAAGCATGGAAGTTGTTGCACAATCAATGGGTTTTAAGACACACATTCGTAATTACAAGGTAGACAACTTGGAATCTACCATAATACAGTTACTTTTTTCAGTGATTCTTTCATGTATCTTTTTTAATCATAGTTGATTTGTACACTAGTATCTTTTTTATCTTTTCATTCCTAGCTATTATTATATGCTTATCACTTGTTTACGTATTACAAATATTGACTGAAATAAACTTACCTAGTAGTAATGTTACATTCAATCTAAGAAGAGATTATTTGTTCATTTTGCAGATGAGAGTAGAAGGCCTTTCAGCAAATAAGACTTCCCACTTCTCAGTTATTCTAGAAGTAGGTCTTCAGGCCTTACTCTGCACTGGACTTCCAGCTGCTCTTACTTTTTAAGTCTAATGTAATATGTTTGATTTTTCCCCCTGTTGTTTGGCTGAAGGTGTTTGAAGTTGCTCCGACATTTTTTATGGTAGACATTCAGAAAGCGGCTGGAGATGCTTCCGAATACCTCAAGGTCAGTTGTGTAAAATCATCTTCCATTTGCATGTTATGCGTTATGTGTGTATGCATTATGCATACCAGTTTTGATACTAATTAGTCGTGGATCCACTTGTCATTCTTGCAGTTCTACAAGAGTTTTTGTAACAATCTTGATGATATCATCTGGAAACCACCTACTGAATCAAACAAATCTAAGATTACCAAGTCAAAGAGCAGAAAACGTTGATTCTGTTTCATGTGACACACATGTATTGATAGTTTCATCCACGCAGAAGTACTTTTCTTCTCAGGTTTTGTTACAGTTGCAGTTTACATAGATATGCCTCAGTATTTTCTAACATCTCCCCGACTCCCCCCCTCACTGACGAAGATGGGGGGCGTAAAGGTAACAGGAAAATTGGGAGAAAAATAATTACGTAATACTTGTGTGTAATGTTTGTAAATCTTTATTGATCGACCTTGTTTAATCTGCTAAATAGTCATAAGAGTGTGAATTGACAGTTTTCGACGAGAATATAACTTTGTATTTTACAGTTGATCCAAGGATTTAGGTTTCTCAAGTCAATTATAATTGAACTCTTCAGCCTGCCACTTGATCTAAAATCCTGCATTTTGTTGTTTTGGGGATGATCCAGCTGATTTCCCCACTTTGGACAAGTTAAAGATACCTATATTTGGTGGAAGAAATTAGTGTTTGTTTTTGTTCGAACAATTAACTACAAAAGAATGATTTGAATAATTGTTATCCTCCCTTTCTCTCTCTCTCTCTCTCTCTCTCTCTCTCTCTCTCAAAAATGTTTCCCCTTTATAATTGATTATTACAAAAAAAATTTATTCTAAATAAGGAAATTCTTATTATTCATATGTTATATTTATATAGCATCATTGTGATTAATTATTTTTTCAGAATTTTGTTTAATATGTGAAGAAAATAATGATCACAATTAATGTAATACAACAAAACCAAGATATCAAAGAAAAGCACCAAAATCTGCACAAGAACAATTTCCATCAACAAATCTATGAAGCCGCCTGCTATCTCGAATGATTATTTCCCTGTTACGCAACAATGAGATTACCTTAATAAAATCGTGACAATTCTTGCACATGGCAACGCTCTTGATAACCCGAATTGGTGCCTCCTTTTGGGTATTCAAAATCCCAAATGCAATGGCCAATCTCTCACTGTGGTATTCAGCAGATGAGATTGAATCGTTTTCCTCTTCCTCCTCGTTATCTTGAGTAGCCTCCATCTGCTGCAGTGGCTGGTATCCGAGACCTTTTGCTTCATCAAGCAATTCCTCCAACAATATGTTCAACTCAGCATTGTGAGGATGCAATCGGCGACCGGTTTTAAACGAATGAACCTTGTCCTTTATGCTAATCCAGCTCCAGTCCTTCAATTTTCCTAGTTTCTCCTCTTTCATCAATTTTCGCACCTCGGAAACATCTTGCCATCTCTCTGCAGAGATGTACATATTCAACAACATGACACAGGTCTCGGTATCTTTCGGCTTGAGTTTTAGCAACTGTTCAGCAGCATAAAATCCTAGTTCTTGCTTCCCGTGATATCTGCATCCAGCAATCAACAATGACCATATAAACTCGCTGGGTTCAAAATCCATTTTCTTGATGATATCAAAAGCTTCTTCTAGCCGACCTAATCTCACAAACATGGCAATCAGGCATCCATAATGGTCCATCACAGGCTTAATTCTGTATTCTTTTCGCATCATCTCGAAGTATCTAAGCGCTTCATCAACCATTCCAGCATGGCTACAAGCAGCAAGAACACCCACAAAAGTTATCTGGTTTGGTCTAAATCCTGCTACCCTCATATCCTCGAAAAGTTGCAGTGCTTGCTGGTACTGACCATGCTGTGCAAAACTAGTGATCATTGTAGTCCATGATATCATAGTTCTTGTGGACATCTCCACAAAGGCTTTACTGGCTCTCTGAATGCTTCCACACTTACTATACATATTAACAAGTGCAGTTCCTACAACAACATCTGACAAAAACCCAGATTTAATGGTCTGAGCATGAAGTTGTTCCCCCTGTTCCAAGGCTGACAACCTACTACATACGGTCAGTATACTTGACAAGGTGAATAGATCAGGCTTCAGGCCTGTGCGATTCAATTTCAAAAAAATTTTTAAGGCCTCAATTCCGCTTTGGTATGCAGAAAAATCGTCATTTGCAAGATCCATTGCTTGTGCATGGCCTGCAATCATTGCATTCCATGTAACCAAATTAGTAGATTTCATATTATTGAACAAATTTTGTGCCTCATTCATACGTCCACATTTAAGGTACAAATACATGACAGAATTTGTTATCCGCAGGTTGGATTGATAGCCAAGTTTAATGATCAACGAGTGAACCTGTCTTCCTGCATCTAAAGCTAGCATCACACAGCACAAGCTCAAAACAGTAGTGAACGTGAACTCATTGGGCTTAATATCTTCAAGCAGCATTTCAATGAAAAATATCGAACCCATTGCTGCTTCACCATTTTCACCACAAGCTGAAATAACTGCAGTCCAGGAAATTACATTCTTTTCTCCAATACTCCTAAAAATACTAACTGCGGATTCCAAGCTGCCAAATTTCGAGTACAAGCTGCAAAGAGCATTTCCGATACTGGGGTCAAAATCTATATTATACTTGATAATATATGCATGCAACTGTTTTCCCAGTTTGATCGAATTCAAGGATGAGCAAGCATTTAAAGCAATTCCTAGAGTGAAATTCGAGGGGAAAACCCCAGATTCCAACATATTTTGAAAAACTCCAATGGCTACATCTGGTTGTGAATTTTGAACATAACCAGTCATAAGACTCGTCCAAGCAACGACATTTCTTCTAGGCAAATTGTCAAAAACTTTTTGGGCACTTCCCATGTCTCCACCTTTTGCATAAACATTCACAAGGAATGTCAACAAGAAAAGCTCTTCAGAGGTTCCTGTCTTTATCATGTGGGCATGAATAATCTGCGTTTCCGAGACTGAATTATTGTCTATGCATCTTTCTAACAGGGGAACATAATAAGAGGGCTTAATCATTGTTTCCTCTTTTATGAAAGAAAGCGCTTCATGGAACTCCAGAGGCCTAATAGGTTCTAGAATTCCATCCAATTGGGTGTTTATTGGACCTCTGTCATACGAAATGCTCGAACTCTGAGATACCATATGTAGCTTAGTGTAAGAAAGCAGATATAGAAACGTAAATAGCTAAATCCAAAATGATTAAAGCTGCTTCCTTTTTCTTTCTAATTTTCCGTCATTTGGTTAGCATTTCGAAAAATTATTTTCCAGAACATGAACAATAATTTTCATAGCTCGATTTTGCCTATATTGCTGAACATCATCAAATAAAAACAGTCCCATTTCCAGCAAGTTTAAAATAGAGAGAATCATTTAAAAAAAAAAGGACAATTTCATTCATGGATTACTTCCATGGCAAAACATAAACAGGCCCCAAAAGAGGGAAAGAGAGTACCTTATCAGAAGCAGAAGAAGAAGAGGGAAGCTTTTTGAGTTCAGGTTGAAGCTTGAGAGTGCCACTGAGAGCAACTGAAGGCAAAGAAGCCATGAAAATGGAAAAGCGGACTAGTTTGGGCCTCAGGAGCTGGCTGGTTTGGCTGCCTTTCTTCCTATATCTAACAAGCTATTAATGGATAGAGTTGTGGACGGAAGAGATGCACCAATTACCAATCTTTTTGGAATTCACCAATTTCAACTTTTTAACTCTTACGTAACTGTCCATTGTCCATGACTTCAAACGTCCAACTGTAATGAAACCCAATCTTGCAATCACCCAGTTCAGAGTTTTCTTTCTTTCTTTTTTTTTTTTTTAAATCAAATATATATATAACTAATATGAGATCAAGGTGCATTTGCGAAAAGGATGAAGGTTGCATGCCATACTAGATATGTTCGAATCTCGCAGACCCTTAGCAAGATGAATAAAAACATCCTCCAGCCCAGCAAGTAAAGCTTTAATATTTGAAGTTGGAATGAGTGGTTCGGGGATTACATGGATCTAATATAGCTAAAATTTTAAAAAATAAAATAAGTGTATAATCTATGATGTAAAGCATGAGACAAGCTTTATATATAAGTATATTTATAAAAATGTATTATATTTTGATAGGGCTCATACAATGACTTCAGTCTAAAAGAGACGACTTTGTTCCATCATTTATCTCCGAACTATGATGGTTAAGCATCAAATATAATCGTTAGTTAGAAGCGGCCTCTCAGAAAAGTGGCATCATCAGACATGACTCTAGAGATTGAAGTTGTCTATGCAACTCATAGCTAATCAACTCTGGTTTAAAAGATTTAAGCCAAATATATTCACTAACTATTTATTATTTTGAATATTGTTTAAATACGTTCTTTATACTTTTTTTACTTAAATATTGGACTGACTATCCAATTAACATCCAACTGTTACTCTTTTACATTTGTTGTAGGTTTTTGTGCCCGCTAAGTCATTTTTCTACCTTGTTTGATGATGATTATGTGGAATTTTCTCATTTCATGAGCCCATCATCAAGAATTTAAGAAATAGGAAGGAAAATTGGCCACATGTTATATATTGAGTAGCATGTCATGGTTTTCATGTAATCTTCCATTGCATATTATATATTCCATGTCGTAAATTGAAACAGGGTTTTTTAATTTATTTAATTTTTTAAGTTTTTATTATTAATGAGAAATACATTAATTTTGAAATGTATTTTTATTAATAGTTATTTTATTAAATTTTATTATTACTAAGAAATTAAATTATTAAGTATTAAATAACAGAAATCAAAGCGGCAGATTTATATCTATTTTATTAATAGAAAATATATCTCAAGACTAACTTGTTTTTCATTAAAAATAAAATGAACTAAATTATAATTTTTATCATATATCAAAGACACAGATGAAAGTAACCATAGACAACTAGCTATCGATCAGACAGAAATTTAAGAATCCCAGCGTCCAATTTTGGTCCGACTCATTTAATAATATCTTTAAAGCAAGATGAGAATATTTCCAACTTCTCGAATCCTGCATGCTTGGTTCAATTCAATCCATCAGTGGACTGGATAAGACGGTATTTCATTAATTAAGCTGAGTACTCTTTCAAAAATTAGGGTAGCAATAGACAAGAAAACTTAATAGAAAGCCAATAAATTTCTCCAATAAATAGTGAGACGCATGTTTGAATATCGAAAATGTTACACACTTGCCCTTAGTACAGCTTGTAGTTTTATTTTATCAGCGTTTCTCAAACATTAGTGAAAAACTAATAATTTCAACCGGAATTTGTATAGATGAACCAGGTGCTCCTCACATTTGAATTTTAATCCTGGACTATACTCTTCACCCACTTACAATCTGATATTGAAGGCAATCGTGGTAGATTTACTGATAGCAGTATCTGCATATAGAATTCAAGGAAATAGTTATTAAGACACATTTCACTACATGCACGCTAAATATTGATTGGGTTGCTGACACTGAAATCTGTGAAAAGAACTGCTAGAATATAATGTTCGATGATGTCATAAGATATGTCCATAAACGATCATATATGTTATTATATTTATGATTCCATCCCACAAGACTTTATTATGACCAGAGCACTGATGTCTATTATCCAAATTCTTGCAAACAAATAACGATACAATAACAGGGTGTGTAAATGGTCACAGCAAAAGAAATACCTCCTCTTAGTCCTTGTATTTCATTGTTTCCTTCTCAAAACCAATTGTTGGGAATTGCTTTGCACATTCCTCAACATCATGACGGAGCTGTGCAATCTCCGAATGGAAGCTAGTATTAGACTTCATAGTTGCTACAAAATCCTTCAACTTTGTTCCTGAACACAGCAAGAGAACGTTAGTCATCAGTCTAACTGTTGGAAGCTACAGTGTGTACTACATGATATGACCACAGCATGTAAAATTCCAAACTAAAAATTGAGAGTGAATAGAGAAAGACCTTTAGTCTCTGCCTTGATCTTCAATGACAACTTCACAGCTGCATCAAAGAACTCGGCTACTTTCACAAAATCTTCCTCAATGAACCCCCTAGATGTGAGAGCCGGTGTTCCTGAAGCACCAGAAGAACAGGGAGTTCTGAAAAAATTCAAAAACCTAACCAACAAATTATAAGTGAGAGAGCAGCAAAGACTTCGGCTTACCCATGCGAATCCCGCCAGGTACCATAGCAGATACATCGCCGGGAACAGTGTTTTTATTAGCTGCAATATGAACAGATTCCAAAACCTTTTCAACCCTTGATCCATCAATGCCCTGTTGAACAAAATTTCCAAAACAAACTATTGACCCCCAATACGTGCTAATATCACAGATCTTGCAAAAATTCATATGAGCAAACTCAGTTGAAAAATAATAAAAAATTTCATATGAGAAACAGAATGGAAATGTTTCTTGATTTACTCAATTCCCAGCTGAAACATTAGTTAGGAGCGTTTGTGTACTAAGTAATAAGCTCTGTTGATAACATAATTTTATAACATATCCAATTACTGATAGGCAAAAATTTTCCAAATTAACTATAGAAACTTCTTCTAGGTGATGTTATGAAATATGAGAACATGCAAGCATAGTGTTAGGAGAACTTCACTAAGCAAAATCAGTTAAACTGGAGAAGACTTATTTCCTTGTACCTTGTTTCTCAAATTGACCAAAACCAAATGGTTATCTGTTCCACCAGACACCAATTCATAGCCCTTCTCCAGTAAGCTCTGCACAAAAAATGGACTCAGAGCATGAATACTTCTGCTAAATCACTCGGTAAGATAAAGAATTGCAGCATATACTTGCTAGAAAGTAGTTCATATGCCTCCAGCACACTTGCATCAGCACAACGTAAAGAGATCATTCAAGATACCTGAGCAAATTTTGAGCAGTTTCTGAGAACTTGCTCCTGATAGGCTTTATACTCAGGAGTCATAACCTGAAAGAGCCAATATTTAGCCTAAATCATGACAATGTGCAAAATGACACTGAGGAATTAAAGATTTAGCATTAAACACCAAAATCTCACTATATTGGAATTATTAGAACATCAATTTGCAGGGACTTGTAGGGGAACCCACCTGCTTTAGAGCAACTGCTAAACCAGATATTGTGTGGTTGTGTGGACCACCTTGAAGTCCAGGAAACACTGCCTGATTAATTTTCTCCTCATAATCGTACTTCACCTGTTTAGATTAAAATGAAAGAATAATTAAATAACTTAGTATAGACGATCGGCGATTTTGCCTCAGTACTTCTATTTTCAGTAACCAGGAGTGACAATGGTTGCAGACAAGTCATTTACACATCTACTTCAACCGAAGCAAAGTACACTGCTTTTTTCTCTTTCTTACATGCATTCTCTTTTAATTTGAAATTTGAACTCACTTCTTGCCCTTGTTTGTTAATCTCTTTTACCCCCTTCCTGAAGAATATCATGGCTCCACGTGGACCACGAAGTGACTTGTGTGTTGTAGTTGTCACAATATCTGCATATTCAAAAGGAGATGGGACAACACCTGCAGCAACCAATCCGCTAATGTGTGCCATATCAGCCAACAAACTGGCCTTTTGCTTGTCACAAACCTGTCAAATCCATCAGAATTAAAAACTCATGACTTTTGAGCATTAAGTACTTAAGAATCACAAATGACATATGACCACATTAATTGCAATTGTTGTCTTTCCGAATATAAGAATTCACCTTACGGATGCATGCATAGTCGTAAAGGCGTGCATAAGCACTTGCACCAGCAACTATAATTTTTGGTCTAAAGAGTGTGGCGCTTTTCTCCAGCTGCAAATATTTGACATTTAAAAGTCAACCCTATGCAGAAAAAAATTTTATACTTTCCCAAAAGGCATGTGAGAAGAATTCAAATAATGCAACACAATTTTCACCAAAATTAGAACTAAATCAGTCAATGAACTTCCCAAGTCTTATTCTGTAATTGCAAGTACTTAAAAATAGACACCAAATTCTAAACTCTTGGAAGGACAAGACTTTTTTTTGGAAACTCCTAGCATAAAGAATAACCAGGTGATTCATATTCTCATTCTGTTCTTTTCAATCTCTGATCCATGGTGATTTATGTAATATGCTATAAGCTTGAAAAAAGAAATTTGAATAAAACTGAAACTAGTTCACTCTTTCCAACATCAACTGCAGAACAGAGGCCAAGTAATTACCGAATTACATACAATCACTCAATTCTTCTATGTGTTCATAATCTTTGAGTGGCTTCACTTAGTGCTCTATAATAGCAAGTAAAACATATCAAATGGCAATTTCTATTGCTATTTCAAGAATTAGCATTACTAAAATTTGGCAAGCACGCCATCAATATTAAATAATACTAGTGGACTTCTAGAGTGCCTGCCAAAATATAATAAAGGATAGAAATGGCAGAATACCTGTTCATAGTCAATATAACCTGTAGTCTCATTCAATCTGTAAGGCATTGTCTCAAAAAATATGGACACAGCAGATATCTTCTTTGTGTCAGTCTGCAAAATGGCAACAAACCATGACTCCCAGTGTTAGTCCATACAAACTATCTGCAGCAATCCAAAGCGCAACAACAAATTAAATTCAGCAATTTACATAAATTCAGAGTTTTGCAGATCAGTTCCTTCAGTAATAGAAATAAATGGAAAAGGAAATGAAAGAAGAAAAGGAAAAAGGGAGAAAAGAAAGAAGTCATCGAAGGGTGAAAAAAAATTTAAATGCCAAATAACAAGAACAAGAAAAGACATTAGGAGATCAATAGCATACACACAAATCTACAAAAATAGAGTTATAAGGACCTGATAACCATGTGAAAGATGTCCACCATGAGGAAGATCAAGTGCCATGATTCTCTCATGAGGTTTCAACAATGCAGTGTATACTTGAAAGTTAGCAGGCGATCCAGATAACGGCTGCACATTCACTGCAATAAATAAGATATGTGATGCCTTCACAAAGCTTTGTGCTTACTGAGCGAGTCTCTTTATATGATAAATGAAGCAGACTAATTAAATAAATAATAAATAACATTATGCAAATCAAAACAAAACTTCCAGGGGTATAATAACATAATACACATACCTACACATCAGATTCTCATCCAGCGTGATGAACTTTATGCAATAAGATAAATAGAAATATTTATATAAGCACACACTCATAACAAAAGGAAACAAGTCTCTTCGGCTGGTAAAACAACTTCAATCAGAAGCAAGTTCGGCGAGGTTTCTACTAGCCCTTTCCCCTTGGAAGACAAGTAAAATAAATCTCCGTGCACAATGGATTTGAGAAGCACCATATAATCCTCAATTATGCTAATAAAATTTGCAGTTCCAGTGAAAAATAATAGAACTTCATGCATAAGATGATTCATTTACCTCCCCATTTTTCAGGATCCAATTGAAAAGCTTCTAATGCACGCTTCTGACATAAAGTCTCGGCCATGTCAATGTACCTATTAAATAACATTGAGAGTTATCCATGACACAAGTTGTCTTGTAGAACTGGAAAGCAAGGTGGACGCGAAAAAAAAAAGATGCTACATAGCGTGCCAATTATGTCATACTAAAATCATCAAATGCTACAACGCTATGGTCAAAGGCAAGGTTGCTTCAAGATTCACATACTCATTTCCTCCATAATATCTAGCTCCAGGATACCCTTCACTGTATTTGTTAGTCATAACAGAACCAACGGCTTGCATCACTGAAACTGATGTGAAATTCTCCGATGGAATAAGCTCAAGCCCCTAAACATTCAGGTATAGAAAAATCACCTTGTTGCGGTAAACAAAGATTTGAGAAACACATTTATCGCTCAAACATCGAGTTCATAGAAGAGCTAAACGAATTTTATGGATTAAATCTATTCACCTTCCATTGCCTTGCTTTCTCAAGTTCTATGATGTCGGCAATTTCGGGATCAATTTCCTGGAGGGGAGAATTCAACTGCTTTATCCACTGAAAAAAATAAAAATAAAAACTTGAATTAGGAAAAATAATTAAAACAGGTAAAGATCTGATACAGATCTTAAGAGAAACAGTATTAAACAAAAGTATATGGCTGACAGTAGCACGAGCATTCTCTTTGTCAGGAACTGCTGGATTAGGCAAAGAAGACTGCGAAAATCAGATATAAAGAGAAATGAGCAGCTAAGCTATGGCGCGACAGAGATCAATTAAGAAAGTATCTGAAACAGAGGTGGAGTAAAAAAAACAAAAAGAGACCATGTGGTAGAGGGAACCGCCATTGAAACAAGGACTGATTGGCTTCCTGAGAGATGAAGAGAGCCTGCGAAGAGCCATTGCCATTGCCTTTGTTTGTCTAATCTTTGCTTGCTCTGCTCTCGATTTTATTAATTTTGCGTCGTGGGTTCTTGGTTGGTGTGACAGTGAGTGGGGGGGTTTGGTGGCGGTGACACAAGCGAGCAACTTGTTGGCTTTGTTGGATTCAATTTAGAAATAAAAAATGAAAAGAATTGATAAAATAAAAAAAAAAAAAGGACAAAACGTTTGTGGGTTGGTAGGATCTTCGTGTAGCAGACATCTCTCTGAAACGGCATCGTTCTCGTTATGCTACATATCGTTTTCCTTTAGAGATCGTGAACTGTTGCTGCCTTTTTTATTGGGTAAGATAAAGGGAGCAAAAGCCCAGAGAAAACCGAAACAAACCAAATCTAGCATGAGCTATTCTCAGCTGGTCATGCAGGAAGCAGTAGAAGATAGACAGGAGGAGAATCCAGTTAATGAATACCCAGAGGAAAAGACGAGAGAAACTGCAAGAAAATGAGCACAAGCATTGGCTGCTGTGTAAATATGAGCGACACCAAAGCCCAATCCATCGATAACAGACGCCGAATCTCCATAAACCAAACTTCTCAAATAACACACAAAGCTCGTAGGAACCCGACAAAAAATCGACGACCATTCCATTTTCAGATTCCAAAATAGCCTGTCGACGTCCCTTAAACCAAGCCCATTGCAAGCCCTTTTTTACAGCCCACAGTTCAGTTCCAATCACCCAAGTTGAACTTGAACCCAAATTTTAGTTCAATTTTTACAAAATGATATGTGAAATTTAAAAGTAAATATTCCAGTTTTTTTTTTAATTACTTTGATATTTTAGTGTGTAATTTAACTCAAGCACCATTTTCTAGGAGAAAATTATATAATACCTTTGTAATTAATCTCTTTAATATGGAAAGTATTTTATTCTAAAGTTAATTATTTAAAAATATAATTAAAATGATTCATAAAATAGCATGAGATATAATTAATAAATATTAAAATGAGTGATTTTTTAAATTTCATATTTAACCTAAATTTTTGCTTGAACACTTTAATTTTTGGTAGTTTTCGAGGACTAGTTAGGATAAATAAAAAAAAAAAAACAGCATGAGCTATGCGTCCTTGATTCCCGGAATACTGATTTCTTCAGTTCCACACAATTCAAGCCATGCAGATTTGAGAAATACGAGACTCAACACTGGACTGCAGCACCTGCAAAAACCCATCACTTGGGAAGAGGACCTTGATATGTATCCACTAATCCACTCCCATAAGGATCTCAGCAAGCCACAGGACACTGTAGAAATGAATGGAGCCCATCTTCAGGATGGCCACATATATATCTGACATCTCCCGTCCACGTCCACCTGAATAGTGAATACCACGATGGGCCAGAGACCCCATCGACAAGACAATATGTCCCGACGACACAAACCCTCCATAAGAATTTTTTAACCCAAAATTTTGCATGTACAAAATCTATTTTTTTATAAAAAAAAAAAAAAG
>CAOGCB010017882.1:0-12064 GCA_948266635.1 Cnidoscolus chayamansa
ATCACACATAACCTCATCCACATACTTGCCAATGGAAAAAGATACTCTGCATTGCTTGGTGACCTTAGCTTCACCACTATCATTCAGCCACTGAAGTCTGTAAGGATTAGGGTGTCTAATGGTTTCTAGCCCTAACTTGTCAACCAGAATAGTACTAGCACAATTTACTTAACTACCCGAATCTATAATCATGCAACAGACCTTATCACCTATCAAACAACGAGTGTGAAAAGTGTTTTCACGCTGCTCAAGTCCCTCTTCTTTAATAGAAACATTTAAGGTTCGCAAAATCACTAAGGACTCCCCTTGAACAGGATAATTAACATTCTGATCCTCAACATCTGAATAATCTTCTAGAGGTGGCATTTCTTCACTCTCAGACTCAGATTCAGACACTAGTTCACCTCCCCTAATGACCATGGTACGCTTATTAACACATTCATTGGCATAATGACCACATCCCTTACATTTATAACACTGAATATCCCTGGTCCTAGTTGATTTAGGAGTGGTTTGTTGTTTTCCATTTAAGATAGGGATCTCTTTGGTAGGAGTCATACCTTTTTATTGTGATGACTTTTCTTCCCTCTTGTGCTCAACTTTATTGCCTCCCCTAGAGCTCCACTGAGAAGCTGAATTTTGGACAGCAGGTTTGCTCCATCTAGTTCGGCTCCGTTGTCTTTCTACTTTGATGGCAATGTTTACCAAGTCTTCCAAATCTACATATGGCTGCAACTCAACCACATCAGCTATCTCTCGATTCAAACCTCCTAGAAATCGAGCCATTGTTTGGTCCTCCTCTTCCACTATGTTTGCCTTGATCATAAGCAGCTCCATCTCTTTATGATAGTCATCTACTATTTTGGATCCTTGCGTCAATCTTTGCAATTTGTGATGTAAGTCCCTATGGTAGTATGAGGGCACATATTTCCTCCTCATGATCCTCTTCATCTCATCCCATGTTGATATGGGCAGCTCCTCATTCCTTCTCATACTCTTCACAAGCTCAACCCACCAAATTAGTGCATAATTAGAACATTCAAGTGTAGCTAATTTTACCTTGGTAGCCTCGGAATAGTTTTGGCAATTAAACACCATATCTACCTTCCTCTCCCATTCCAAGTAGGCATCCACATCAGTTTTACCATTGAAGCTTGGAATCTTCATTTTGATGGAATTCAGATTTTTGTTCGCTTGTGAACCTCTATCACGTCCTCCCATCCTTCTTAGACGAAGTGTGGTTGTAACTTCTTCGTCTTCCTCAAAATATGTATCATTCCTCCTCTGATTTCCTTTGGCTTTAGAAGCCCGGAGACCATCCTGTCATCCATACGGTTGTTTATGCTCTCCATCCTTCCACTCAATTGTTGCATCCCTCCATGAGGGAGTTAAATATAGTATTGAAATCAGGGTTAGGATTAGCAACAGATTCACTATTTTGTCCAGGCATATTGGCAACTCTCAACTCACTTTCTCATTTGTTTACACTCAACACTCACTTGGAATCTCAAAATTGCACTTCCGAACACAAGTCCAGCACACAATAGTTAGATTCAAGTTATAGGAAATCAATGGAATTAACTAACAATGCAACACTAGAAGCAAATTGACCAAAATTTAAAACGGACAAATAGCACACAAGTGTTAGATTTTGTGTGTGATATAAATTATATGTTTGATAACGGCAATATATCAAACTAGGTATATGGAAGTAAAGAAAAGAAATAAATTGAAAACACCAAAACTGATAACTAAGGTTAGAAAAGATTGACAATACCGATGTGCTTAAACACGAAGTTCTCCCTAAGTATGCAAACATAGGTTAACCGAATGTAATTTGGACTCGACAAAAGTTTTTCAAAGTAAGCAAGCAAAAATAATTATTTAGAACATCAAATAGTAAGTATTTACTGTCCTAAGGATTCTAATCCCAATTCTACTCTAGAAATCGATAAGTATGTGACTTAGAACACTTGAAAATTTCCAGAATATCAATATACTCAATAAATCATCAAAAATTCAGATTTGACAATTTTCTGGATAAAAAATTTTGATCCTAGTTTCAACTATTTTCCCAAACGATTTTGATTTTTTGATCTTCTACAAAGTTGAAGTACTTTCTCCCGAATCCAATGGATTTTGAATCATCAAATTCGGAGTTGTATAGAGAAAGATATGGCCAAAAGAATAGACTTATCGAATTTGATCAAACCAGAAAAGATCAACAATGGTTTGTTTGGATGATGCTGACTATTTGATTCAACAAATCAGAAGTCACGAAAAATTTAAAGGACAGAAAAGAATTATCCCTAATTCTAGCTCTGATATTAATTGATGCGGAACCCCAGCCTATTGGAGACTGAAACGACACATACGCTAGTATTGATTTCTAGATTAGTTAACAACTCTCCAATCTAAAGAACCCTTTATTGATTACTACTAAGACTGCTTATTATGGATTGATTAAATTAACACGGGCAGAAAATAAGATTCATACAATTGTATACCAACCTTATTCGTTGTGCAATGTCGAGAACCAAGACTCTCCTTGAGAAGTCAATTATCATTCAATGATAAGTAAAGAAAATTCATTCATTAGTTACTGTCAAAGGTTTTAAGTGGTCTTTATATAGGGCCACAATACAAGACTAGGGTTTTCTAATAAAAATAAAGACAAAAACCTAAAACACCCTTAATGACAAAGGGTTTATCGCAAAAAAAAACAGACAGAATTCGCGAGCACGACTTAGCAATTCGCGATCGCAACTTTGCGATAAATTACACACAGACTCTAAATCATCGGTCGCGAGCGCGACCATCCAATTCGCGGGCGCAAAAATGCTCCTTGAGAGACAGAAACTTTTTGATTATGATTCGCAGGCGCAACCTTCAACTTCGTTGTCGCAAAAATGCTTCCTGAGAGACAGAAACTTTTTTATTCCAAGTCGCGGGTGCGACTCTCCCAGGCACGGGCGCGACTTGGCTATTGTTCACGCATGAAAAGTTGAATTTTCTCTTGGTTCCAATGTGGTGAGTTGGACTAGCCTTTGTCCACCCTTAGTAGTGAACATATCTTCAATCATGTATAGTTTTATGAGTCCATTAGAAGTTCCTTTGAGTTCTTTTGCCCTTGACCTTGTAATCGGTCCTTGTGGAAGTGATGGCTCAATTCACTCTAAGTGGACTGTGCTCACATCAACTAATATGCTTATAATCTACATTACAATAAAATATCATTATTGAGTTAAAAAAATAGCAAACAAGATACCGGACACAACATTAATAATTTTATCTTTGGATAAAAATATTAATTGTAATTGGTATCTCAACGCAGTAATCAAATATTGACAATTAGTCCTGTCAAATAATAAACCTTTCTTTTGACCGATTTATTATTCACAGGAAATATCCAAGAATTGTCATAAATTTATTACCGCATGTGTATTTGTCATTTGTCCAAATAGTAACATTTCTTTGGGCCGATTGCTATTCACATAAATTGCAAATATACAAATCTAATATTTTCAATAAATTAATCTATACAACATATATCATTTTGGTAACATATTGCTTATATCAATTTATTTTAAAATATCAGACAACTTAATATGTGAAAACACCAAAATTTAAACTCAATTTTGATAGATTAAATTTAATTGTGATTAAATCTGAATATCACAATTTAAAAAAAAACTTGCACAAAAAAAGAAAAGAAAACTGAAATCTATGCTTGAATACCTGAACATGGCCACACCAAAATTTGAATTCGCGATGAATTTTTTTTTTTACATTAGGAGTCTGTAACCTAAGCAGGGCATCATCGGGTGGCTCTCTTCATAACATATTTCGATTTCAAATATAGATTCTTTTTTATATATCGATTTTCAATGATTCAACATGATTTAGGCTCTGATGCCACTTGAAAGATGAAACCCTAAATTAAGCCATAGATCAATCATGTCAAATCATCAAGAAATTTAACAAGAACGGAAGTGTACCTCTATTTGCCTTTGATAATTCTTTATTTGAATCAAATTGTTGATTGCTTGAGAATGGCTTGATCTTCCGGTATATTAGATCGCCAATTTTGAGTTTCTCTCAAAGATGAAAAAAAACTCTTGACTTATATATCTCTATATTGGGGACCATGATCCTTTTATATATAATTTGACAAATATCTATTTTAGCCTTTTAACAAAACAGAATTTGATGTCAAATTGACATCTACTCTTTTAATCCTATTATTAAACTAGCACCTCAATAGTCAATAATTCTAATTTGATCACAACACTAATTTGACTATTTAATATAACTGCCATATATATTTAATATTTACATATTTGCCCACACTTTATAATTTATTAGAAAATAAATTCTAACACCAAATTAATTTTATCAATTTCTTTTAAAATCACAATTTTGTAATATAAAAGGAAAATTTCACATTAGTCCTTCAACTCCTAATTTGGCCAAATAATTTTTTTTTCTCTATCAAAATTTAATTCTCATCATTTCACCATATTTATTATCACAACTAAAACAACTAACTCAAAAGAAATTCAATTTCATGAAATATAAAAATTTCATACCATATCTAAATTTCACAAAATTGAAAATCATTTAAAACTTCAACTAGAAAAGTTGAACACAAACCTCATATTTCCAAAATCTTCGATTATCTCTTCACTTTTCACTTCCTTACCCTTCATTTTCCTTCCCTTTTATAACTCCTACACTCTCTACAATTTGCCCTTCAATTATTCAAAACCAAAACAAACTATTGAAATCAATTTCTTCCCAACAAATGCAATAAAATATGATAGGAATCATTTTCTAACTATTTCTCATACTTAATTTCCTTCAAAGTAGTCACTATTTACATAAACTTTAATAAATGATTTCTCTCTAATACAAGCTCTTCTCTTCAATATTTACTAAGAAAAGATGTTTGGGTGATGTGAGTAATTGATTAGGTGTGAAAACTTGGTGGAAAAATGGTGGAGAATTGAGAGAGAAAATTTGGCTATGGAAGTTTGAGACTTTGGCTATAAAGGTAGAAGAATGGTGGAGAAGATGAGGATATTTCCTTTTTTATTTTTTTATTTCTAATAAATGAGTCTTCTACAGTTTATAATGAAACGAAGGGTTAGGATTTATTGATCAATACTTGATCCAAAGGTTAAAATTTAATCCTACTGAAAATCTTGAAAATATACTACTAAGTCCTTCCTCTTAATAAATGTTAGACATTGACCCATCAAATTCATCTGTTTATATATTAACCCATAATTCTTTTTCTTTTTAATCACTTTAGTCCTTTGACCTAAGTTGACCAAAGTCAAACTTGGAATTTTCTATCAAACACCAATATTTTTCTATAATACCAAATAAGTCCATAGGTTAAATTTTATTATTAATTTTTCACCACCTTATTGAGCTTATATTAATACCATTTATTCTTTAAATATATTTTGAATAGTACTAGTCACGAGTGGAAAAAGTACAGGTAGTATATCGGGTGGTACTATTCACAACCCGAGAATAATATTATTCACAACCTGAAATTTTAGGGGTGTTACAACTATTTCCCTCTTATAAAAAAAATTTCATCCTCGAAATTTTACCTATTTAAAAGAGTTGAGGATACTGTTGTTGCATTATTTTCTCACTTTTCCATGTAACCTCTTCGACATTATGGTTCCTCCACAAGACCTTGACTAGCAATATCTTCTTGTTCCTCAGTTCTTTAACTTCCCTTGGCAAGATCTTCATTGGTTCTTCTTCATATGTCAAGTCAAGCTAGATTTCAATTGATTCAACTTTATGATATGGGAGGGATCAGATCTATATCTTCTCAACACAGAGACATGGAAGATATTATGTATCCTATCAAGCTATGGTGGTAAAGCTAGCCTATAGGCTACTAGTCCCATACGTTCAATGATCTCATATGGACCTATAAACCTAGTGCTTAATGATATCTTTCTTGCCAAAACGAAGTACTTTCTTCCATGGAGAAACTTTGAAGAATACTTTATCACCTACTTCAAAATATGTCTTTTCTCTTTAAATCTGCATAAGATTTTTGTTTGTCTGCGACAATAATCTTAACTATATCTTTGATAATCTTAACTATATCTTCTATTTGTCTTATCAAGTTAGAACCTAGAAGTTTGTTTTCACTGATCTCTTTATAAGGAGCCATCTTTATGCTTGCTTGCAAGTTGTTATTGTAAGCAAATTCTATCAAAGGAAGGTACTTTTACCAATTCCCTTCAAATTCTATTACACAACTTCTCAACATGTCTTCCAGTATATGAATTACCCTCTTTCACTATCCGTCTGTCTGGAGATGAAAAGTTGTACTGAAATTGCATTTAGTACCCAAAGCTTCATGTAATTTTTTCCAAAATCTAGAAGTGAACTTCGGGTCCTTGTCTAATATGATAGAGATAGGAACACCATTGCACTATCTCATTTATGTATAGCTCTGCTAGCTTCTCAAGTGAATAGTCGGTTCTCATTGGTAGAAAATGAGTTGACTTTGTCAATCTATCAACAATTACCCATACAACATCTTTCTTCCTCGGTGTAAATGGCAAATCAGTGACAAAATCCATTATAATTTTGCCCCATTTCCATTCAAGTATTAATATAGGTTGTCTCAAACCAAAAGGAACCTAGCATTCAACTTTCACCTGTTGACATGTTAGACATTGGGAGACAAATTCTACAATGTTCCTTTTCATACTTAGCCATCAATAATTCTTCTTAAGATCTTGGTACATTTTAGTGCTGATAGGGTGCATGGCATAAAGGCTACTGTGGGCGTCTTCAAGGATACTCTTCCTTAACTCTGCAATATCCGGTACCTATATTCTATTTTGATAGTATATGGAACCATCTTGATTTCATAATTATTTTGCTCCCCCTCCTGAACTTGTCTTATTAGAGATGCAAGCTTTTCATCTCCTTTTTGGGCTTCTTGGACTTACTAAAGTAAGCTGGATTTAATCTATAATTCTGCTACAATTTTCCCATCTTTTAATGGTGACAATTGTGCATTCATGGCTTTGAGTGTAGCTAAGAATTTTCTACTAAGAGCATCTGCCACAACATTAGCTTTACCAAGATGGTAGTTTATGACATAATCGTAGTCTTTCAGTAACTCCATCAATCTCCTCTATCTCAAATTCAATTCTTTCTGAGTGGGCAAGTATTTAAGACTCTTATTGTCACAACCCAAACTTATAAGCTAGACCACAACTAGGACTTGGTCCGGCTTAACCCCCAAAGCCCGCAGTAAGCCTAACTATTCATATAACCCAACTAAACTCAAGCCCATAATATTAAATAATTATAAACAACTCATTTTAATTAAAATATTTTACACCACATAATCATTTAAGTAGTATAAATACAATCAAGGAGCCTTGCTCAACCCAAAAAATTCCTCAAATGATCGAGGAGCCATGTTCAACCCGGATTCCCATAATCCCTCAATATATATTTATATATATGCACAATAAAATAATTTTCAATATTGTCACTGCGTATTTCTAAGAGTAAAAAAATTATATAGTAATTACTATACAAACATTAAATACCCTTTGAGAAAAATATGCAAGTTTTGACATTAAAAAAATAGCTCCTCCTACAATCTTAAAAAAATAGTTGAAGAGGGTGAGCGTTCTACTAAGAGAGTTTAGATATTAACTATAATCATAATTTTTATAACTATCTATGACTAATTCAATCCTAAAATGCATGTGCACATATCAGATAATACACAAAATAATTGTACAAGAGAACAAAATGGAGCTAAGCAAGTTTTGACATTAAAAAAATAGCTCCTCCTACAATCTTAAAAAAATAGTTGAAGAGGGGTGAGCGTTCTACTTAGAGAGTTTAGATATTAACTATAATCATAATTTTTATAACTATCTATGACTAATGCAATCCTAAAATGCATGTGCACATATCAGATAATACACAAAATAATTGCACAAGAGAACAAAATGGAGCTAAGCAAGCACCCCTACATATATTGGGAACCAATCTTCATACCTGGCTCTCCTAATCTAAAATGGTCTCTTATTCCTTTATACGAGAGTATAGCGATAGTATAACGTCATACATACCCCGCAGTGGCAAGAATCTAGCAATAGTATAATACTGTACATACCTCGCCTATCCATATCCACAGAAGCTTTGTAACACCCCGAAAATGGGGACGAAGCGGAGGACATCAGCGTTGGAATGACAACGCTCAACAAGGGAAGGCTGCCAATCACCAAGATAGGTCGACCATAAAGGCCACCAGCATTGAAAAAGAAGGTTGCCAACCTTCATTCCTAAGCCGCCAGCCTTTAATTGTTTACGAGTTGTAACATCCAAAATTTGGGTAGACAAGAGTGAAAACGTCTGTATTGTGTTCCTATTTTGGAGAACCAATTGATGTCTAAAAATAATTAATAATATACCAATGGAAATCTATGAATGTTGGCTACAATTATTTAGAATACCATTTTACCAAATGTTATCGTTTGAGGCATGAAAATACAGTGAGAACAAGTAAAGGTCTAAACTGTCGGATTACTGAATTTCAGTATAGGGCAATATGCTTTATTTTTATTTGGAATCTTTAATGACCAGATAAAATTATAAAATTTTATATGAATCTTATTTAGGATGTTGGCTATAATTTTTATGTTATGCACTTTATAAAAAACAAAGCCTAAACTGGTCAGAATAATTAAACAAGTGATATGTGTCCAAAAGCTAGAAAAAAAAAATTTAATTGACCAAGACTTGAACATGGGTTGGACTGAAACCCATGAAGAAGGGGTTGGCCATGGCTTGAAGAATGGGCTTCAATCTACCCAAAAGTTGAATTAAAAATAGCCCGGCCCAAGAAGGAAATGAGTTGGTATAAAAGAGACGAAATGGGGTAAAGTTGGCTCATTTGTGAAAAACAAAATAGAAACCATACAGCTCTTTTCTCTCCTCTCCACTGAACCTCTCCACCCCAAGAAAACCCAACTCTTCTTCTTCCTCCTTTCTCCATCGATCCCCCATGCATGTCCCCATTTCTAGACCCCAAGTGAGCTAGACTAAGAGGGGAAGTGGTAGCCACCATTTGGAAACCAAAAACACAAAAAAAAAAAAGTGAGAGTCACCAAAAGATCAAGTGACTGAAACCTTCAACCCACCCTTTCCTTGTGATCAATTTGTGAACTGGTTGAAGAAGGAAGAACATCCACCAGTTGGAGCAAGAAAAGCTAAAGAAAAGGTTAGTAACTTTGATACAAAAAAATGAGTGAGTTGTTTCTTCTATTTTGATCATGCTTGTCATGATCTAGGACTTGTCTTTGTAGAAAAGCAAGGATTGCCCAAACCATTGTTTGGACAGAAATTTAGACAATGAACTAAAGGCTTAAAGGACCACAAACAATGAGAGATTTTAGCTACACAAAAAGGTTAGGAGATATATATTTCAAGTGCTGAAAAAATAATGTGTTGCATATAAATTTGAGTGATGTTTTGGGCTGTATATTTTGAGGCAATGTATAAATATTTGGGATGGAAATGCATGCATATTGATCATGATTGTGTATGAGAAATTTGGATGAAAAAATGGAGGATTGAATCCTCATAGAAAATCAAATTTATAGTCCTAAAATGAAGAGGACCGATAGTGAAAAGGATGGGAAGGACCAAAGTGAACATTAAATTATTTTGTAAATAGAAATGAAATTCTACATTTTGGACCAAATGATGAAATTGTAAATGAGCCTAGACAGTGGATTAATGGACATAAATCATTTACATGGACTAAACCAAAATTTCACCTAAGGGACTCAAATGGACCTTTTGGAAAACCAAAGATTAAAATGAAATTTTATCATAGGGACTAAATTGTAAAAATGACAAATATATTTTGGACAGTTGGTTTAGAATACTTTTGAGTTAAAACCATGCAAATAAGACATAAAAAATTAATTTATATGCATGAATCAAACTGGGTAGAGATTTAAGGACTAAAATGGATAAATTATGAAGGATATAGGATCAAATTGAAATTGTCCCTAAGAACCAGATTTTTAGTTTTGGTAATTCAGTCTGGACAGAAAATTTTGAGCATAAATTATGCATAAAATATTTAAATTATGGATAAAACCAAAAGTGACAAAATTTTGAATAAGTTAGATGATAATGTAACTTACCTAGAAATCGAAAAATAAATAGTAAAAGTAATTGGACTTTTTTGGTAAATACACATAATCCAAAATTAGGTGGAAGAATATATTATAAATAAAGTATTTTTCAAGAATAAAAATAGTGGAAATAAATAATTAAATAAATTATATCGTAATAGTATAAGAAAAATTAGAGATGATTGAAATTCAAAAAAAATAATAAGTTGCCTAAATTTTACTATAAATTTTAAGGAAGCTAACTCATAAGTATAATATTTATAAATTAGTAAAAGAAGAGGAAATAGTAAAATATTAAAGTACATGATCAAAGATTATTACATAAATAAATTATTTTTGAAATGAAATACATTGAAAAAAAGGTATTAATGTCATTAAGCGGAAATATATATAGCCCTAAGATTATTGTATTAGAAAAATGAGATTAGTAGATAGCTATATCTGCAGATCTACCTATGTGATAGTAGGAATACAGTGAGGCACCCTGATATGCAATGTACAGTAAGATACCTCGAGTGGTTTAAGCTTGATGCGCTTTCCACAGCGATTGATTGAATGATTAATTGAAAAATTAATCAATGTGATTGAGTGACTTCGGCCAAAATGTGTTTCTATGACTAATAATTATATATGCATAATATTCTTGCGTTAAATGTTAAATTGTGAATTGAAATTATTGAGAATTGGAAATCTATACTGATAAATTGAGAATTCAACTCAAAGTATTATTAAGACTCTGATATGATGAAATTGTGCACATAAATTAACAATGAACAAATCAAAATGAAAATTGATTTACATCTCAGTATCATTATTATATGGTTATTTTCTATAACCACTAAGCGAAAATGCTCAGCATGCTGGTTTTTGCCACACGCAGGTACTACTTCTCAAGGACAGTGATTACTGAGGCCTTAAAGAGAAGATTGCGAGCATCGTGCGTAAGTAAATATTATTTTGTATTATTTTGGTATGTACTAGGGATTTATTTTGGAATGTAATTAATGTAACCCTAGATCTTGGTTTGTAAATACAAGAACGTTAATACTTAAGTGAATTTATTTTATAATTATTATTTGCTATGATATGACTGTTAAAATGAGATAGTGTTACTTATCGAGAATTTCGAGTCCTGGTGGGAGGCACTACAAGTCTAGCGAGAAATACATCATACATATGTGAATACTCGAATTTTGAGGCTCGGAAAGCCTATTATTCCTGACTGCAAACAGTCCGGTCCGATTTGCACCCGACATAAGTTTATCTCAGAGATATGCTAAATTGGTACTCGAAATGTTTGGGACGTCGCAAGGAACCCAAGGGTACTATCGGAATCATTTTCGGAGGTACGGAACTCACGAAAAAGCCTTCGGAATGAAAATCGCCCGGGCGAACAGCATTCTGGCAGCTACAACCGCGGGCCACCGCGGCTGCAACCTCCGACTACGGCGGTTACAGCCGCCCTCCTGCCCAATTTTGCCTATAAAAGGCAGCTTCCAGCTCGGTTTTCAGTACACCGCTTGAATTTTCAGCATTCACTCTTCCTCCTCGCTTCTTGCGATTCTTTTATTGCTTTCCTCGCATCATTTACTGCATTCTTGTTTGATTACTGATCACCTAAGAATTAAGAATTAATATTAATCTGGCAAGCTGAAGCTCCGCAGTGGTAAACTTCTACATCAGGTACACATCTCTTCAAACTTTATCCTTTTCAATTTAAGCATAATGCATGCATTCCATATAGTTAAACAGATTCAAGCTAAATGCCCGGTTAATCAATAATCGAGGAATTTAAGCTAGATCAGAACACATGGTCTAAAAGGCCCCAAGATTTATATTAAGGCCCA
>CAOGCB010017884.1:0-25551 GCA_948266635.1 Cnidoscolus chayamansa
CCCCTAAGGTGAGGGTATATCAATTTTTGGTACAAGAAACTTGACACCTAAAGGTAGCATAATATTATTTCTATTTCACGTGACTCTAACACTTTTCATTAAGAAAGTGACATCCAAGGACATAGCAGTAGACCATTGGATAAAAGCATATTCGATAAAGGAAACCATATCCTCAAAAGGGTGCATGCCTCATCTAGTAAACCCTATAAGGATATAAAAGCTCTTTTTGCTGACGAGGATGAACCTCTTGGTCCTTATACATGGTGAAATAAATTAAAAAACCAGAAAATTCTTAACTAGAGAAATGATAGGAAGTTGATATTTGGAGAATAAGCTAAATATATTATTGAAAGTCTATATCGAAATTGCAGCAAAAGTTTAAACTTATAGACTGAAAAGAAATAATTAATTCCCCAAAATACTCACAATTAATCCCACCAAATCAGGGTATGATACTTTGTTATTAATTGACTTGGTAATGAACAAAATAAATGACAACTAAGGTAATAAAAAGAATACATTAAGATGCACTAATTTGTAATACTACCCCTTAATGCAGACTTACTATCAACAACTCCAAGCACAGCTCTAAACTTTTCAAAATTTGGCTTAGCTAAAGTCTTCGTGAACACATTTGCAACTTGCTTATCGAAGTGGACCCAATTAGCTCAATTTCTTGATTCAACACTTTCTCTCAAACAAAATGCTGGCGGATTTCTATATGTTCTTTCCGCCTATGAAAAACTGGATTGGAGGCAAGCTTAATGGCACCCTCGTTGTCTCGTTTAATTTGCACAACATAATCCACCTTACCAAATATATCTCCTATCAAACAATTCAACCAAACACATTCTTGTGTTGCCATAGTAGCTGCAATATATTTTGCTTCGGTGCTTGACAAAGTAACAGTGGGTTGTTTCTTACTACACCAAGAAATAGTTGCAGAACCAACAGTGAAACAATATCCTGATGTTGAACGATGATCTATTGCATTGCCCGCCCAATCTATGTCAGTAAATTCCTGCAGTAAAAAGCCATTCCCTTTCTTACATAAGAGACCGTAATCAGTAGAACGCTTTATATAACGCAGAATCCTTTTTGCAGCAATTAGATGAGGAGTTCGTGGATTTTGCATAAATTGAGAAATAACTCCAATAGAATATGCAATTTCCGGTCTTGTGATAATTAAGTAAATCAAATGACCAACAAGTTGTCGAAATGATCTAGTATCTTTTAACAAGTTCCCTTCTTCTTTCTTCATCTTCAGATTCAGCTCCATAAGAGTTCTTGTTTCTTTTGACTCCCCTATGCCAAAGTGCTTCAATAAATTTTTCGCATATCTTCTTTGTGATATGAAGTAACCCTGGTCTGATAACTTCTCCACTTTTAGGCTAAGGAAACATCCAATCTCGCCTAAATTTTTCATTTCAAACCGAATTGAGAAATCATCTCACAAAGGAGATATCTCAGCTTCATCACTTCCAGTAATTATCATGTCATCCACATATATAAATAAATTAGAATATGAATCAGACTTTAAATCCATAGAAAATGAAATATTTAGCCACTTTACCATACCAAGCTCATGGTGCTTGTTTGAGCTCGTACAATGCCTTCTTCAACCGACAGACGTAACTAGGAAATTCTTTAGAGATGAATCCTTAGGGTTGTTCCGTTAGAATTTCACAATCCAGCTCATCATAAAGAAATGCATTTGGATTTCCAAGCTAAGAACCAAACCACTCTCACTATAAAATTGAAAGGGTCACAGTGAGTAGAGTTTTGGAAAGTTCAAAACTCTTTCACTCTCTCCAAGTTTCTTAGTGTTGACGATTAGAAGTAAGTGCAAAGAGAAATTAAAGTTTTAGTAAGAATAAGTGAAAAGGGGTTTAAGAATCACAAAAGAAGTGATAGAAATATCACTTGTGAGTGGTGGATCAAGAGTTGAGCCATTCACACAGTAAGAGACCGGCGGGACTTTAAAGGATTTGAGTTTCTCCTACACTGATTGTCCTCAAAATAGGTTAGTTATACTCCTCTTAACTTGTTTTGGGATAATGAGTTGATTTTAGAGACATGCATGATGACATGTAGAAAAATGTTAAAAAGTTGCAGGTTTCGGAGTTAAATCTCGAATACATTGAATTGAGATAATTCATGTTGTTTTGAGTTAAAACGAAATGCACTGAGTAGATAGATGTTGGATAACATCACATTTATTGTTGCATATTGAATCAACATGAACTTGTGATATTTGGAAGTAGATATGTAAAAATTGTAGGTTTTGGGTTGAAAATGAATAAAATGCAGGAAATGTATTGTTAGATGTTCATATGGATGATCGATGATGTTGCTAAGGTTATATGTTGACGATAAAAGTCAAGAAATACGTTTATGATGTTAACACGCAAGTATAACAGGTAGAGTTGCCAATTCGTGTTGGCTGGTCACAAACGTGTCATTTTAATAACCACCTATAACATTAAAATGACTAACATGAACACGATCCATTTAATTAATTGTGTCAAAATGTTCAATCCTAACCTGAACACGTTTATTAAATAGTTTACATGAGTTGACCCGTGTAACCCGTTTAAATAATTAGGTCATTATTATTCTTTAATCTATTTAAATAAATAATCATTTTAGTTTTATAATATAATCCATTTAATATGTTAAAATAAATTAAAATTAAATAATATTATCTAGATATACTATTAATATTCATATAACTATTATTTAAATCCAACTAAATTTACATATATTTATATGAAATAAAATAGATGGAATAATTTTACACTTTATAAATTAATGTTTAAAATTAAAATATTACTATTTTAAATGAAATTTAATTAAAATAAACATATCATAATATCTATAACATGTTTAGATGAATCAATATGAAATATATTAATTATTAACCTATTTAAATAAATGACTCATGCGGGTCTAATTGGGTTAAACATGTTAACCCGTTTAGTCCTGTATTTTTAGTGTGTCATAAATGGTTGAATCGTTTATGACGTAAACTCATTTAATATAAAAATCAAACTCACTTAACTACGTGTCATGTCATGTAAATGGATCGTGTAAAAAATTATCAATTCTATTAACAGGTTTAGATGAACTGGAAATGCTAAGAACTAGTTTTTGACCTTCTGGGAAAAACCCAGTTTCTGTTAGTCGGAACAGTAGATAAGTCATCCCCTAACCGAACTGAATCATAATGTTGAACCATAAGACCTAACCATAAGGCTGAGTCATTAGAAGTGGGTTGCCAAGCCATCTAGGTAGGCTGCCGAGCCATATAAGTGGGTTGTTCGAGTCATATAGGTGGGTGGCCGAACCATTTGGGGTAGCTAAGAGAGAATTGTCAAATGGTTGAGTTGAGAGGTTTGATTCATGCCAAGGTTGCGGAACTATAATCCAAATGTAAGGTTTTGCCTTTACAGTTGGATATTTCAATCCTTAAGGTTATACATGCCATTGTAAAACTATAGTATATAAACAGTTTAAATAAATAATTAATTATGAGTAAATATTATATGTCAATTATGGGGCAATGGTTTTATAGTATATAAATAATTTATAGTTAGTCTCATCCTAAGTTTGCTATACATGACCGGATCAAGAAGAACAAGGACAACATGAAACGGATGAGGTATCGATTTACACACAACAGGCCAAGTGAGTAGAACTATATGTTAGATCAGATGAGGATACATAAATCAAATAAAGAGAAATGTAATAAAAATGGAAACATAAGTTAATGAATAGAAATATTTAATGTATTTATGTATGGAAATGTTAATGTATATGTTATGAGACATGATTCATAAGGATAAATGCATTAGAATTATAATGTTATGTGCATTGAAATATTATTGTTAATGATAAAACATGGAAAACTGGTATACCAGTCGAGATTAGTATGATTTGGAGAGTTGGCGTGCCAATCGAAATTAAATTAACGTGGAAAGCTATGTGCCAGCCAGGTAATAATTAATCTAGGGTGTTGGCAAGCCAACCGGATACTCACATCTTGAGGAGTTGTCAAGCCAACCAAGTAAATTAAAAGGGTATTTTTTGTGACTCAATATCCACTTATATGTTAAATGTTATGCCATGCTAAATGTTACATAATGTGCATCTATGTTTATGTATTAATGTTTAATATAAATTATGTTTATGTTATGTTTATGATATGGATATTTAATATAAAATATATTAAGGTTTTTGTATAACTACCCACCAAGTTATGTTTAATAGATTACCTTGTTTGTTTTATATCTCCCTTCCTCATATTTCCATTAATGCAGGTAAAGTTTGGGTAGACGTCGGACGTACTCCTAAAAAGAACAATTGTGCTTATGCCCCTAGGTTAGCAAAAATGAAAATTAAGATGATTAGTATTGCAATGTATTTCTATATCTAAGTATGTAAATGAAAAGGAATAAGTTTATGTTATGCTTAGACATGTATAATATAAAAATGTTTTAAGTTATGTTGTGTATGACTTAATTAAGAAAGATTTAGAAATACTAATTAATGTAACGAAATGTTAGGCTTGTTAGGGATTCAGTCACCTTCAGGTGATCGAAATTCTAACACTGATGGCAGTTTGGAAACCTAGCTATTACATCTTTCTTTTCCTTATTGACTTGAAATGGTGTGTAATTTCATGACTTAATAAAATATTACCAACACATGGGTCTATTCTTACTGAAAGTATTTTATTCTTCATTGATTATATAGTTTATATAAGGTTGTAGTCTATATGTAAGAACCTTAGATATTATCTTATAAAAAACTACATAATCTAATAGGTTTAAGGTCCTTCATAGAGTAACCTGTATCATATTATGGATTAAGTATATTACTGTGTGATTAAAGCCTTTAGCATTTCCCTTGCGAAAATCTAAAAACAGCTTCGCAAATCGCATCCCCAATAATATGCCACCATTTTTGGAAGAAGAAACTTTTCATTCCATCATTATGTGAGCATTGGAAAGATTTATGGAAAAAGTTGCTTTTTTAATTTCCTCTTTACTAATTAGACCTAAATTAAAATCAGTAATTCAGATTACTAAAATGATTAAGTAGACTTAAGTTAAATCCCTAAATCACTACATCAAACAGTAGTTGAATTGAGAGTTTCATCTAAAATCACCATCTTCTCATCGTCTCTACTCCCGTTATCCTCTCTCCCTATGCCCATGTCATTGGCCGCTTCTCACTTGTTGGTTGTTGCTCGTCTCACTGCCTCACATGCTTAGACTCCACTCCAATTCTCCAATTGCTCGCGCTTTATGCTTATTGTCGTTACTCCTCTCGTTGCAATGTAGTGCTCTTCCGTCCCTCACCTCTATTGCTTTGTCCCTCACTCTCTAATCTTTCTCTTCTCGACCTCGACCTCGACCCCTTCACCCCACGTCATTCAATAGAAGAATTCAATCTCATAGTGAGTTCATACTTCATAGTTTCTCGATTTCACTGGTCACCAAATTTTGTTGTCTGCTTTATTTCATGTTTATGAACTTTGAACTATGACTCTTGCCCCACGAATATGGGGCTTTGGAACTTTGTGATGTGATTGTGAAATATTTTAGTTTCGTAGAAATCAAACTGAGCTAAATTAAAATATTTCAGTTTAATTAAATTCAGTTTTTATGAAAAATTTAGTTTGAGTAGATTTAAAAAATATAAAACTCGATTATTCAGTTATTCAAGTTCGGTTCGAAATCGAACAGACCTATTTTACACCCTTAATCTTTAACATATACCAATCACCTATTTAAATAATAATAATAATAATAATAATAATATAATTATTAAATCAAATTAAGAGATTTAAAAAAAAAAAATAAAAAGCATTTTTTTTAAAAACATGAAAAGTATTTTTTTTTAAAAACATGGAAAGTATTTTTTTTAAATAAAAGGTATTTTAAAAAAAAAATGAAAATCATAGGTGGTGGAGTAGGTGGAGAATCAAAAATAAGAACATCTTGAAACAAGGGAAGGCAAAAGATAAGATTGATAGTTTCGGGACGCAATTTCCGTCAGAACTTGCGGCGTCTCTGTCGTTGAATCAATTGGGTTGGCAAAACCGTTGACTAACTCCCGCCTCATGTCAAGACTCCTCTGTCTCTCTTCACATCTTCTTCTTGCTCATTGAAGATCCTTCACTTCCTTTCCAATGGAGATGGAGCTTCATCCTGCTCCTGCTCCTGCTCCTGCTCCTCCGTCGTCGGAGATTCAAATTAGGGTCAATTCCAAGGGGGGTAACAACGCTATACACCCAGTAGAAACAGGCACTTCTCAATTGATGTCTCAGAGTCCAGTGTTGTACACAGAAGTTAAGCGTTTCAAGAAATGGGTACCTTGGATTATACCTGCTTTTGTTGTTGCTAATATCGTTATGTTCATTATCACCATGTATGTCAATAATTGCCCCAAGAATACTGTCTCTTGCATTGCTCGTTTTCTGGGTAGATTTTCCTTCCAGCCTTTCAAGGAGAACCCACTTCTTGGCCCTTCTTCCACAACGTATGTTTGTGTTTATCTCTTCCTCCTATATACTTGCGTAGTTCAAATTGTTGCGTGACGAGTTTTAGTTGTTGTAGGCTGCAGAAGTTGGGGGCTTTAGATGTAGGTAAGGTGGTTGATGAGCACCAGGGATGGCGTCTTCTCACCTGCAATTGGTTACATGCGGGGGTTTTTCATTTGTTGGCAAATATGCTGAGTCTTTTAGTTATTGGCATTCGGCTTGAACAGGAGTTTGGATTTGGTATGTACTTCTATCTTAAGCTTCATCACCTGCTAAATTCTGTCGCATAAAGGAGTTGATTTTTCTGTTAAGTAATAGAAAGTTGCAGATGATGATGGTATTCTACTTTTTATTTTGAGTCATTTTTAGTGAATCTGTATGAAAGGACAAAACTGATAGAAACACTTCAAAGAGAATAATCAGAGGGAGGGAAACTAAATAATGTTTCTAACTTGAGATTGAAATCTCTGCGGAGTTGTAATTATTTGTGAGGGCTTAAGTTTCACAAGGAAATAAATCAATTTATGAATAATCAAATGCTTTGTGCAGATTTTGATTTATAGTCTCCTAGTCAATGCACTTAGTTTAGAAATTGCAGAATCTCTACAGCTTTTCACTGTCCAAAACCACAATATTTTCTGCTGTGTGCATTTGTGTTTCATGCATATCTAATTCTTTAGTTATTTGGGCTTTAGGCTATCAAGTATTGTTTGCACTGTTTTTGCATTATTCTTAGTACATAAGGGTTAATAGTGCAATAATTGCCCCGTATTGATTTCCTCTTCGTTTTATTCCTCTTTCATTTTTCTCCTTTAATTGTGTACAAGGACAAGTCAGCATATGAAGTTGGTTCTTCCTTTCTTGTCTTCAATTGCAGGATTTAGGTCCGTATTTGGGCCACTTGCCAGTTGCTCCAAATAACTTTTCTTTTGTATTTCTTTCATTGACTTGTGGTGGCAGATTTCTGCTAGTGCACAGATAGTTCGCAAGTAATATAGTAATGAGAGAAGTATCATTCTCAAGGGGATCATAACAATTACCTAAATTTAGGAACTTAAGTTATCTAGACAATTGAAATTGTAAACAACTAAAAACTAAAGGGTGAACTTTAAAACTATTTTATCTGCTAAGAGCAATCAATCAAAGCCTCAAGAAATAAACCATCAAAGGAGGAGGACCATGTGAATTGGCTCATTCAATTGGCAGCAATCCTTTACTGAAGGAACGAAATCCTAAATAAACTTAAGTCTCTCAAGTTACTAAAAGTTGTGTTTCAATCTAATCAACACCTATTCTTGTGGTATCAAATTGGTTAAAACCCATTAAGCCCTTTGATTGTTTAACCAATCAAAGAAATCTAGCCTATCTCTAGGTCAACATATCTAGGTTCAATTATCCAATTTTCCATATCAATCTTCATTTCGCAATTCTGCAATCAAATATGTTTGATCATGCAAGAACCAAGCAAGCATTAAGAACATAGATAACTGAATCAAAATAGAAAAGCCCTTCTGTTGACTGACAAATTAAGGTATAATCATGTGTGACCTAACCCTAGAATTGAAGAGTTTGGCCTAACATGGTTCCAATAATCACAAGATATGAACAGATTACAGATAAGATAACAAGAATAAGAGAAGAAGGAAAATTCTAAAGCTGAAAGTCCTTGATGAACCCTTGAATTCTTTCCAATCCTTGCTAAACTCTCCTTGAAGGTTTGTTAGTCTTTAGCATCAAGATGTTTTCACTCTTTATTATGGTGTAGAGGGGTGTCTCTCATAATTAGGTTTAGGGACTTATTTTGCTCAAAAGACCCCTTTAAGACAGGATTGTTTCCTAATGTGCGCACATCCTCGAGCTTGCAGTTCCTGGGTACATGCCCTTGGTTGTGTACAAATCAGCTAGGGTCAACTTGGTGATTCCTGTGGTTTACACGCACTTGGAGTGTAGTGAGGAGTTTGCTTGCCTTTCGACATGTATGGGGGAGTTTGCTTGCTTCTGGGCATTTATGGTGGAGTTTGCATGTCCGTGGAAGTTCAGAGCTCAGACTGGGGATTCTTCATTTTGCTCTTCAAATCCTGCCTTGAGCGGTGACACCCTCAGGAGTGTAGGGAGGCATTGTCATGAATTGGGTGCTAAGAAAGAGATTTAGGTGAGAAGAGAAAGAATAGGGATGAGAAATGAGACAGAAATGGAATAGAGATGAGAGGTAGAAAGGGAAAAAGGGTTGAGAAGCGAGAACAGAATTGAGGAAGAAATTATGTTGATTGATTCTTGAATGAATGAGCTGAATACATTTCCTCTCTAATATACCCAAAGGTAGCAGTCTGAGTAACTTCCTTTAACAAACTTTGGACTTCTGCTAACAGCTCTAACTGACTCTTGACTTCAGTCAACTCTATTTCCCTCCAAACTTCTACCCACTCAACTACTCATCTATTTTCTTCCTATGCCTATGTATGTACAGCACTTAGCACACCCTTGAGTCTGTATACTACTTTGACTTGATGCACTCTTCTTCCCTTCGAGACTTGACCAAATGAGCTCCAAAAAGGTCCTTTAGTCCTGATTTCAATCCAAATTACCAGAATTATGGTGAAGACACTGTAGATACTATAAAGATCAAGACTAAACAAAAATGGAAATATAACATATGAAATCATGCATGCAAAATGACTTATTATTATGCAAAATGACTTATTATTATGCAAAACATATGTATATCAATTTGATTTTTCTCCTCAGTAAAAGCTTGAATGTGTTGACTGATAAGGTGTATGTCTGATGTAGCCTGGGACGTCATTCATGCTATTGTACATATGTAATTCTTAGTGTATTGCCTGTTTTCTGCTAATTTCAATCCTTAATGAAGTAAATGTTTACGATAAATTCTGATATAATATCTTTATGAATACTTTTGCTGCAATTTTATTTGGTGATATACAGTTAAGATTGGATTGCTTTATGTCATCTCTGGATTTGGTGGGAGTTTGTTGTCGGCTCTTTTCATCCAATCAAATATCTCTGTTGGTGCTTCTGGTGCACTTTTTGGGCTCCTTGGGGCCATGCTTTCTGAGCTCATCACTAATTGGTCAATATACACTAATAAGGTACTTGCTACATCTCTTCTACTTGAGCTATTATTTACGAAAACAGTAGCGACTTTCTGATTATATTATTGGCCTCAATCACCTTACGAATTTCCTATGCAATTTCAGGCAGCAGCTTTCTTCACTCTTCTGGTCATCATTGTAATCAATTTAGCCGTAGGAATTCTACCACATGTTGACAACTTTGCCCATATTGGAGGATTTCTTTCTGGTTTCTTTCTTGGGTTTGTAGTTCTGATGCGCCCACAGTTTGGATGGGTCAGCCAAAGATATGCTCCTCCTGGATATTTTCCAGTACCAGTTAAATCTAAATTCAAAGCATATCAGCGCATATTGTGGATCATTTCTCTTATCACTATCATTGTCGGGTAAAAATCTTAGCTTTGTTCTTTTCTTTTTAAGCAAATTCTGTTTCTTTGTAAGCAAATTCTGTTTCTTTGTTTAGGTTAATCCTAAGAGAAGTTTTTTTTTTTTATTTTTTATTTTGGAAGAATGGAAAAAGAAAAGGGCATTGTTATCTTTATGGCTAAAGCATACAAGTAAACTGTCTGACAGAAAGCTTGACATTTCATGGTTTATTTGATGACTCCTCTTGCTATCGTTTCTAGATTCCTTTATGTGCTTAGTTCTATGTTTAAATGCTTCGGATGGATTGCACAATATGTGCCTGGTATCATCTAAATTTTAAGAAATTAAGCATACTTTTAACAGGTTTACTATCGGCGTGGTTCTGCTTCTCCGAGGAGTGGATGCAAATGAACATTGTTCGTGGTGTCATTATTTGTCTTGTGTGCCTACTGGAAAATGGAGCTGTAACACCGAGCCTGCTTCCTGCTTGGTACGTATAAGAGTGCTAAACTACTAATATTCCTTCCCTTCCATTCCACCCACCCAACACCATCATTCATATCTGTGAATATAGTTATGTAGTGAAGCCATGTCATTTTCATTTTCAAAACTGGAATAACCTTGGAGTTAAGCTGTTTTAACTACTAAATGCATACTGGTTCATCATAGTAGATTGAACACATTCATAATCAAGTTAGCTCTAGTTCTTCAATTGATTCAATAGTAGTATCTTCAACATGAAGAAGTAACTTGCTCTGTACTCTGTATGAAGCATCAATAAATGACTAAAAGATTCATGTTGGCTTGTTGATACTGACTGAAAGTAGTTTCTGACGGCGGTATAGCCTGAGTTTGATGTCTTATGAATGTACTGTTGTTGCAGTCTAACCAATTACGCAACCAGCTAAATTTGACATGCACAAACAATGGAAAATTCGCCACATACACACTGCCAAATGCAACGTATTCCGAGATACAGGGATTATGTACTGAGCTCTGTCGATGACATTTGTAAATGAGGAAGGGGTTGTATGTACAAATGTTGTTGGTTGTTTCTTTTGTATGAAGTGGTATTCCTTTGATTTCTTGTAATTATTTGGTTGCCCTTTGCATTATAAAATCTGAGGATGGAATGCTTTAATCTTTTAGAAGATTGCTAAGTCATAATCCCTCATAGCTCTTTTATTTTTGCCTTAAAAACATATTTTGCATTTCTATTATTTTATAAAAGTGAGAATATGAATTATATATTAAAAAAGTACAATGTATAAAGGATAATGGACAAAAGAGACATAAATATGTAACCCCCCAAATAGCATTCAGGAGATATGTATCCCCCATTTGTATTATAAGTGTTTCCATTTTCTGCCCACACGGGCTTAGTTTAGTGGGTAAGCAAGTGTCAAAATTAGTATAAGGTTCAAGGTTCGAGCATCGGTAGTCGCAACGTGAAAGTTTTACCTATGTGGGTGGGTTTCTTGTGGGTACCGAGTTAAAAATCTCCCATTTGACTATCGCTGAGTCACCATAATTTACTCCTCCACAGTTCTGTCGAGCCGGGATATGGGACCTCTAAGTTAAGGGTATATAAACTTTTTTGGTACAAAGTGTTTGCATTTCCTATCATGATGTTTGTAGGTCCATAAATATATTATGGATCATTTATCCATACGATATTTACTCAAGGGGGAAAATCAAAAGGTAGAAGAATTATATACTCTCTTTTGTATTATTATAATTATTTCATCCCTTTCATTTTTATTTATAAATTTAAATTAATAAATAATTTAATTTCTACAAGTAGTATGTATTCTAGATTATATTTTATTAATTTTATCTACAATTTAAAATTTTAAAAATTAAATAAAAAATGAAAAGGTGGAGGCAGATGCACGTGGTGGTGGGATACAAGAAGAGTAAGATCACATGCCATTCAGGTTTAGACTGGGAATGAATCGGATAGTTTTGACTGGCTCACCATGTCATGTGCACATGCTTTTGATGTGACGCTACCGGTGCCCAAAAGTAGCACTGCAGTTCAATTTTTCAGATTATATTTCTTTTATATTTATTTTTTTTTTTTTTATCCTATTCAATTTCATATATTTACGTTTCTCTAATTAACCAAACTATATATCCATCTAAATTTCAATTTAATTTAACACTAAATCAGATTTAAAATCATCATATCATATTGATATTTTCTTCTCTCAACTCCTCTTCATTCCCTCGTCATCACTCCCTTTACAACAGCTAAGTACTCAATAGTGACTCTCCTCTCGGTCTCTCATTTTTACTATCTTGGCAACAACTCTTCCCTCGATCCCTTCCTCCTTTACTCTCACTCTCTTAGCGACAGCTCAATAGCAACTCCTCCCTCAATCTCTCCCCCTCGATAACACAACAATAACCTCGACAGCTAAATCACCATTTGATTTAACATTCCAATGATCGAATCATTTCATTAATCACCGATTAAATCTCTATCCGTCGATTTTATATTTATGTCTTATTCATCGATTTCATAAGCTCTCAGCATATTTCATTAATCACTATTGCATTTTCACGGTTGACAAGAATCAGATTTCTTTTTTATTGTTTCAAAGGTACATGCTAAGCCAAGTGTTAAGATAAAAATTTAGGTTTCATAAAAAATGAACCAAATCAAATTGTAAAAGTTTAATTTTATTATATTCAATTTCTATGAAAACTTCAATTCATTTTGGTTAATTAAATTTGATTCGACACAATGTAATGTCCAAAAAGACAACCAAACAATGCTTTTTAGTAATAAGAAAATTACCATTTGATTCTTTTAATCAAATTAATTATAATGTTTTTTTATATTTTTATTATATTTGTTCTCTCAATTAATTCAAAAATTAAGTTTTTTTTATTAATTTGAGCATTTAAAAGAAAATAATCTAAAACAAAATATTTCACACTTGATTGAATGAGAGTTTAATAAAAAGAAGAAAATCAATGTGCACACATTTGTCTTCCCTAATTATATCCCTTCAATATGCTTTTCTTGCTTCATGCTATCATCGTACAAGAAATCATTTGACTATCGCTAGGTCACCGTGATTTACCCCTCCACAATCCTGTCGGGCAGGGGTGTGGGGCCCCTAAAGTGAGGGTATATCACTTTTTTTTTTTGTACAAGAAATGCTTATATTATTTTGTATAAAATAAAATGCTAAAGAATATATCTTTTAACCATGAGATTTGTCTCTTCAAGTATGGCAGCTCTTGGCTAAAGTATAAATTCCTTAGCATACACATGTATTTTAATCATATGAATTAGGTTGACCCAATGATCCATTATAAATTTCTTATGTTATTCACTCACACATGGTGATTTATTCGTCATTCAAATTCTATAAATTACATACTTCATCTAAGACTAATATATATTTAGAGAGCTTAATTATTATATATTTATTAAGATATAGTATACAACACTTTTTTTTTATCATTTATCATAGTCATATCTTTCACGATATCTTTTAATATTTATGTGTTTATAATTACGTCTTTATATTAAATTTAGTATAATTAATTACTCAATAAATACAAATTAACGAGATAGTAATTAATAATGTTAAACATTCTACCATTTTCTTAATTTTAATTTAATTTAATTTTAGTTCAATCAAAATCCATCACTCGTAATCTTTTAATTAAAATATATAATAATAATTGAATCAAATATTGAATAACTGATTTGAGCCGTGCGTAGTGAAACTTTAAGGCTTTATATAATACCAATTAAATATTACACTTGTTTGCTCCTTATTTGATCATTAATCACATATATAGCATGAATCATGTATCGTAATTTTTTTTTCATGAAGAGTATAACTTTATATATTTAATATTATGTAAATAATAATTCGGGTGATCTAATATCTAACTTTGAGTTAACATATCAAGTGCTAAAATAATTTAATCACATATAAATAAATCCATTTTATGAAGGGACATTCTACTCCAATATACTTCTCAAACTTTTCCATATATATATAATTTAATTTAATTAAAATAACATTATCATTAATAATATAATTCACTTAGTATAATTATGAAAAATTCATTTTTCTTTAACAAGGCATGTGGGGGGCCTTAATTATATTTATAGTATCCTTTTATAATGTGGAGTAATCAAATTGGTTCTTAGTTTCTTACTTAATCTCAAAGTGATAAAATGTAATATATGAATGACTTGATCGTAATGAGTGAGATTGATAAATTAATTTAGCAATATTAAAGTTATTTTATTAAAACTAACAATATCGAATGGATTTACTACAAGTTGTATTTTAATATGAGCGGAAATTTACTTATTGTCATTTGAAAAAATATTTTATTTTATTTTCTTATTTTTGGTAAATTAATGAAGAACATTATTAAGATTTTATCAAAATAATAAATAATTATAAATAAAAGTGCATGGAACCAATGGCTTCCAATATTATTAATATCAATTTAAATCTCCATTGAATTAATTGTGAAACAAAATTAAATTCAAATCTTATTATTGAATTAAATTAAATATTTTACAATAATAATATATAAATTCATACTCATATTTTAATTATGATCTCATTAAGAAAAAAAATATCTAACCAATTATTTCAATATTTATTAATTTTTAATTAATTTTTAATAAATATATAATTAAATAATTATAAATTATCCATCACATCTTAATTATTATTATTATTATTTTTAAATAATAATAAAAAATAGAGCCGCACTGGAAATAAATAGGGGTGAATGAAGTCATTGGAAATTAAGAAAAGAAAAGATAATTTTATGGAAAGAAACAAAAGGGGATAAAATTGGGAAAATAAAAAAAGGCAGTTGGGATTGGCTGAGGAAGCGTTTTTCAATTATAGCAAAACGACAAACAGTATCTCAGTCTCATTTGGGACCCACTCACTTACGGTTATTTATCAATCGAAATACGTACATACGGATAGTGGTCCCCACGTTTTACGCGTCTTTTTTTTTCTCTTCACCTTATCCTCTTTCTGTTTTGGTTAAATATGCCCAATGTTGTGTAGGTCTCTAACATTAACTATAACTAATTTCAATATTTTAAAATTTGATACAATAAAACTTTTATTATTTAATATTAGTTAATTTAAAATATTTATTAAATAAAACATGAACAAACCATTTTATTCTTCTTTCTTTTTTTTATTTAAATAATAAAAAAAAATAATTTGGAATTTGAAATTGCGTGGAGTAGCCCTGGCTCACCAATCGAAAATAACATGAATTTGCCCATGTGTGTGGGCCCACATGCATTCCTATTTGTGTCTTTTATATTATACCCCTTCTCAACTCTCTATTTCTTTTTTTTCAAAATTAAAAAAAAAAAGGTAAAAAAATTCCTAAAAATGGATCTACAAAGTAGACTACAGCAAATTGCATTTAATTACAGGGTAGTAACTTCTCAGACCTCCCCTGGTCCCTCCTTCCCTTCATTACCACCCCTCGCCTCTTCAATAAATACCCCCACCTTCTTCCCGCTTTCCCTCATTCGCTCCCATTCCCGCATTCACACAAACACTTTCCCTACTTACTTCTCTCTCTCTTTCATGGCTCATCTGCTCTGCATTGCATCTCTTCTGTCCCTTTTCTTGCTCGCTAACGCAAGAATCCCCGGGGTTTACAACGGTGGCTCTTGGGAAAGTGCCCATGCTACTTTCTATGGTGGCAGCGACGCCTCTGGAACTATGGGTATGTCATCTGTTTGAGTTCTTGCTTCTTGTCTGTACTGAGAAAATGAATCTTCTACATCTATCACTTCCTTATTCATGAAAAAGCAGATTTTTACCCTACATGTGGTGCTTTTCTTTCTTGCACAAGTGTTTAATGCTTGTTTATCCAATGCTGTGTGCGCAGGTGGTGCTTGTGGGTATGGGAATCTTTACAGCCAAGGGTATGGAGTGAACACAGCAGCGTTGAGCACAGCACTCTTTAACAATGGTCTCAGTTGCGGTGCTTGCTTTGAAATCAAATGTGCAAGTGATCCCAAATGGTGTAATCCTGGTAGCCCATCTATCTTCATAACCGCCACCAACTTCTGTCCTCCAAACTTTGCTTTGCCCAGCGACAATGGTGGGTGGTGCAACCCACCTCGCCCCCATTTCGATCTCGCCATGCCCATGTTCCTCAAGATCGCTGAGTACCGGGCTGGAATAGTCCCCGTCACGTTTCGACGGTGAGTGCACTAAACATCTCCCTTTTGTTTAGATCGGATTCCCTTTCTTCTGATTCTGCGTAAACGACTGTTTATGTTTTATCTCGTTTATTTAATTATTATTATTTTAAAAAATACTAGTATATTTGTCTTAAGAATGGGGATAGGAGTAGTTTTCATAGCGTTTAATTTTCTCGGGAAACAAACAGGGCCTGAAAAGAATAAGCATAGTGAGTAATTTCTGGCAGAGAATCGATCCTCTGACGCTTTATCAACCATAGAAGAAAAAACCAACATAATCTGTTTTGCCTTTCTAGCTCATGGTCCCATGTTGGGGAGAAATTACAACTTACAATCCGTGGGAAACAATTGGGTACATTTATTATACGTGCACTCATTAATTCTATAATGTACTCGTAACAAAAAGCAAATATATTAATTTTAATAAATAAAGAATTTAATTTTGAGCGACATTTCTGCCCTTCATATCAATAAATAAAAAGACGAAGATAACCTTCACATTTCATTGGGTGGAGGGAAAATGATAATAAGGCAATGTGGTAATTTCGAACTCCGAGAAATCCGGAAACGGGTAAAAAAAAGTAAGGGAGAAAAGGCACACGTAGTCCCACTCGTGTGTTGGATCACTCCCTCTATGATGAAAGCAAAAGAGAAAAGTAATAATATAATAAATTTAATTTACATTATGTTGTTGGATTTCCAGTATACCATGCAGGAAGCAGGGCGGAATTAGATTCACAATCAACGGATTCCGTTACTTCAACCTGGTTCTGATAACCAACGTAGCAGGTGCAGGGGATATAGTGAAGGTGAGCATCAAGGGGTCAAAAACAAGCTGGATGAGCATGAGCAGAAACTGGGGCCAAAATTGGCAATCCAATGCAGTGCTTGTGGGGCAGTCTCTTTCGTTTAGGGTCACGGGCAGTGATAGGCGCACATCTACTTCATGGAACATCGCACCCTCTCATTGGCAGTTCGGTCAGACCTTCACGGGAAAGAATTTCCGAGTCTAATTTATTTTATTTTCCAAAAAGAGAACAAAATTTTCTATTATATAGAGTTGTAGCGTTTCTAGCCTTCAATTTTCCTAAATTTTCTCGGGAAAATTTGAAGCTGAGGGTAGAGAAAAATTAGATATGGGGATTTTGGTAGGGGAACTGTTGTCTGTGGTAACCTTTTTCTTCATACTATGGACTTTCTGTGGGATAGAGAAGAGGGTATGGGGAGTGCTTTACTTTTTACTGTTTACTATGTTAGTTGGTGAAAAAATTTTAAGAAGCTGAAGCGGCTGCAATAAGAAAAAAATTATTACATGTAGCCCGCAGCTTCTGAGTAATACATGTTTCTATATTGTCCTGTTCCTGTTAATGCTATTACATGTTTTTTTTTTTTTTTATTTTTGCTTTAATGCTTTCTTTAATATGCTCTTATACCTTTGTTTAAATTTTTTTAATTCATTATACAAATATTTGTCGAATAATGATAAAAATCAAACCATAAGGTTTTTTTTTCCTTTAAGATTCGGATAGTATGATGTCAGTTGGGTGTATTAATTGGGGACACTTATCAAGTTGGCTAAAAGGATGCTGAACCTAAAAGCAAGTAGAAGAAGAGATTGAGGTTCCCAATTGTCGGTGGAGGGTCTGAACACCATGTGCCTCTTTTCTCTTTTCTATGTCCAATGGGCAGTTTCATTAGTTGTTGGCTGTCTATTTATTTTTAGCATAATACATGCATTTAATTTTTATAATTTTATCCTTTAACTTTAAAAATAATTTAATAAATATTTAAATTTATAAAAAATAAGTTATTAAATACAAAAAGTTTAATAAATAATCGTTTGATACAGATATATAATGATGTGATTATTATTATTATTATTCATTCAGCATTATTATAGAGAGCTACTTGTGTCTTTATTTTGATAAAAACACAGTGATATAGTTAATTTTGTTAGTCTGCAGAAAGGCTATCCAAATCAAACTCATCATGATGAGGTTGAGATTGGTTTTTACCTGCCCTGCCATGAAAGTGAAAAGATATCATCAACAAATTCCATGTGCCTAGTGACCACGGAGCTTTTGCAGTAACTAGTTACAGCTGTGATCAATATCAAGTGGACCTGTATTTGCCATCCATCAGTTTTGCAGGAGGTGCTTGTTTTGTCAACAAAACAGTAAAGAGATAATAATTTTATATCTAAATAATTAATTAAATGTAAAAAAGAGAAAGACTTGAAATAATTTTATAAATAAATATAAGATTGTGATGGATTGGGTTGTGTTGTGTTGTGTTGTTGAAGCCCAAAAGGTAGCAACCAATTTCTGGGAAGAAAACAAAGAATGGGATTTATGCCTCATCATCTTATCATGTCTTAAAGAAAAGCAAACTACTTTCGGCTAAGCGGCCAAATTCTGTTACTACCTTTATGCATTCTAAATCAATTTTAAAATTCTTTTATATTAAAAGCATCTTCTTTTCTGTAATTGCAATTATTTTAATAATATTATTTATAATAATTAATTTTTAATATAATTTAAAAAGAAAAAAAATTTATTAAAATAAATATAAAATTTAAATGACAAACAAGAGAAATAAATTATATTTTATGTTATTAAATTATTAAAAAAATCATATGTAATTTTGAATATATTGACAATATAATTTATTTTTAAATTATATAAATAAATAATTTATAGACAAATATTTTTTTTAAACATAATAGAAATAATTTTTAGATTTACTAAAGTCAGTGTAGATATTTTAGTTATTCACAAAATAAATAGTTTTGAATTTAATAATATATATTTTTCAGAGAAAACTAAAAATAAAACGATGAATTGCCAAACGACATCTAATGAAACGAATAATAAGCAAATTTACCAGCGCCGTCTGTGGGGATCGAACCCACAACCACATGGTTAAAAGCCATGCGCTCTACCTCTGAGCTAAGACGGCATTTGGATTCTGTTTTAGATAAAAATATATCAAATTATTAACGACTGGATTACTCCCTGAGCCTGAACTCGAGTGATTATACGACCCGGCGCCAACTTGAAGCACCGATCACTGTACTTGATAGAGGGAGTTAGGATCATCTACTAGAGGTTTAGGAGGGTGACAGTCGATTCCTAGTATCCTACCAAGAACGTTTTGATCTCATTTTTATTATTTATTTATTTATTTATTTAAGTTCTAGTTCTTCTTTGTTTCCTAGAAATTGCCTGTTAATGGCAGCGATTTATAGCTTGTACATTATCAACGAATCGGGTGGTTTAATCTTCTACAGGGTAACGTCTCCTTCAGTTTTCATGCCTTTTATTTCTGCTGAAATTGCTTCTGATAGGTTTATATGTCTGTTTATTTTGGAGAAATTGATATATTAGTTACTAATTATGTTCAGAATGGAGATCTATGATTCTTGTTTCTTAATTTTGAAATAATTTAAGCCGACAATGAGCAAGCAAATATAAGAAATTGTTGATTCAATTCAGCATTTGGAGAAAATATTATACTTAAGCAATCATATAATGGCTATTAATATGAAAGTAATACACTTTTTTTGGGAACCCTTGCTCATTGTTTGATTGCTGAGAAAAAAAATGGAATCCTCTTTAACAGCAAAAAGGTAATAGGTTTTGGAATATTATTTTGAGTGGCACGTTCAATTGTCTTCAGACCTGTCTTCAGACCTGGCAATCTTTCTGCTCTTATTGAAACTCAGTAAGAAATGATGGATATTATTGACAGCAAAGAGATATTTTGTGTTCTTATATTTGCAAACTAATAAACTGATTGGCATTCGTTCAAAATCGTTTTCCTATTTTCATATTCTCTCAGCAATCACATCAGGAGCATTTAGTGACCTAAGATGTGAGACAGAAATTGATCCTGTGATGTGGTATAGTTGACTAAGCAATTAAGTTACCTTCAGAAAAATGAAGTTACTGGATGGATATCACGATGAAATGAAGGGAAGTTATAAGCTCCCCATGTATATCTTAGTTAATTAAAGAAGGGAATAGGTGGACAAAATAGTAGAAATGTTGCAACTGCTTAATAAAATGAAGAAACATACTGGTGAACCTGTTTTCCACATAAAAATAGTAGGGGAAACTGCATTAAGCTATATTTTGGCACAGTGTCTATTCACACTACTGCCTTTACTATGTGCACGCCTGTTTGTGTGTAATTTATATTGCCTCATGCATTTTGTTGCTAGCAACAATTGAGGCAATGCAAATTTACTCCAGGCAATGGAGGCTTTCATGTAATGTTACTGAAATTATTTAATTTTACAAGAACTATTGGAGTTCTTGTTATCATTATTGGTTCCTGTTGGGCTTGTTTGATAATCTCTCACTTATTCTATTATGAGAATTAGGATTATGGATCTGCTGGACGGATGGATACGAATGATAGCTTACGAGTAGCTAGTTTATGGCATTCAATGCATGCCATCTCTCAGCAGCTGTCACCAACTGTAGGTTGTTCAGGCATCGAACTCCTTGAAGCTGATACATTTGACCTCCATTGTTTTCAATCTCTTAATTTACTAAAATGGTAAAATGAAAAAGAAATCTATTTTCAACTATTTTCTGGATTCCACGTGTAGAATCAAACGCTTACCATCACGCCAAAAACTTAAGCTTTTAGTAGAGATGTAAATTTGAATCCTTATAGCGTAATAAGTCTAAGTGCTATGGATTGAAAGGACCTGAGCAGGATGGTGGTTCACTGGACCAACAATCCTCCCCCAGCACCTACTGAGATTCGAACCCTTGACTTTGGCTCTGACACCAATTATAGGAAACCCTTACCACCATGCTAAAAACTTAAATTTTTAGCCGAGGCGCAATTTTGACTCCTTATAGCGTACAAGTCCAAGCGCTATAGTTCAAAGGGATCTGTGCAAGATGCTGTCTTAGCTGACCAACTCGACATTACTAAAATGTCAGTTTAACATTTTTTTTTCACTGTGACTATTGAATATTAATGATAGGTTTTGTTATGTAAAACAGAGTTAATTACTATATATTTATATCTTTGAGTTCTTACAAATGAATTGATTGCTTTCCAATTTGATGATCAATTTAGTTAAGAATCACACATGTTTTTACAATTTGGTAAAAAGCCTTATGTAAAAATGGATTGAGAAACTGAAGATAGATTATCCTCGATTAAAAAAAGTCTCTTTATGATTATATAGATAGTGGTTTGAGAGTGCATTACATTTTTATAGTAGCAGGTATTAGTTGATATTAGTTGAAATCCGACCAATTGAAAGGGCAGATTACTATGCATGCATGCAGACATTCACATTTTTTTGTTTCTCATTTCTTGCACGGTTTCATCTTTGTGGTGTATATTGCTTACCAAATTTGCGTTCCACTTTTAACTGCTAAATTGACATTGTTATGTTGGTCGCCTGAAGTATTATTATGGAAATTTATTTCTTCTTAATTGCATCTAAAATTCATGGTCTGCAAGCATCGACTTTCTAAGTCCAATTTTCTGGTTCAGGGTTCCTTCTAGGGCTTTGTCCTAACCAAAGTTCAGGGTTCCTTCTAGGGCTTGATATAGAGGCCTCTATTTATCTGCGGGAACAAATGAAACACTTCTCAACAATTTGGAAACTCTAATTCTATTTGGTTCATTGTTTTAACCCTTCAGGGACAAAGTTCTTTGTGGTATGTGAACATGGGACACAGCACATGGAGGGTCTCTTGAAATTCATATATGAATTGTACACAGATTTTGTTTTAAAGAACCCCTTCTATGAAATGGAGATGCCTATAAGACGCAAACTTTTTGACATGAACCTAACACAGGTGATACAGATGGACCGTGTTGCTTTGTTGTGACGACAAACTGCTAGAGGAATTCTCTTTTCATTTTGTGGATTTGCCATAGAAATTTATGCTTGTATTACCTTTGTTATATTTGCTAATATCAATCTTATGCAATTGTTGAGTGTTTTGTGCTTAGAGATAGTTATATTGTTGGTTATGGTGAATAATTGAATTGCTGGAACACACTTTTCAAATACGAAGTATCAAGTATTGCAGTAATCCAGATAAATTTGTGCTCAACCGTTCTGATGAGGAACAGAACATCCAGAAATTGTAGCATAATCATACAAACAAAGCGCAAACCAGAAACTGTATGCTGCTCGAACAAACACATGCCTCTAGCTGTCTAGCATGTGCCTGAACCCTGAAACTGCTACACATCCAAGCAGTCCATTTACATCAACGTTCAAGGAAAGAAAATCTAACTCAATGCTTGCTTATGCATGAAGTGGGGATGCAGAAGGCCGTGGATATGCAATGCGTCCACCTGCGGTCTTCCCATGATGAGTAATTAGACTATTCTCTTTCTTATTTGATTCTTGAAGCTGTTCCAATGCTTTGACTACCTCATCCATGTCTGGTCTTAACTTAGGTTCATCTAAGCATTGAAGTGCAAGGCTAGCCACTTTTTGAGCCCGACTGAGGGAGTACTGGCCATTTAGACGTGTATCTAGTATACGGAAAATTTTGCGCTTGTTTGTCAGGTAAGGTTTCGCCCACTCTACCAGGTTATGTTGCCCCAGTGGCCTATTCTTGTCTATAGTTCGTCGACCAGATAACATTTCTACAAGTACAACTCCAAAACTGTATACATCACTCTTTGTTGTCAAATGACCTGCTCAATATCAGAATGCACTCAATGATCAGAAATCATAATAAATGGCCATTGTATTGTAGTGTCGTACATAACAAATATACAAAAGTGAAGCTAGAACCATTCAAGGCCTTAGGATTACATGGAGAAAACAGAAAAATGCATTGACTCAGAAAGTAAAAGAGGTTCAAATCAGTGGATAACTGCAAGAAACCACATATAGAAATGGTACCTGTGGCTATATACTCAGGTGCGGCATATCCATAAGTTCCCATGACTCTAGTAGAGACATGACTCTTATCCCCAGTTGGTCCATCCCTGGCTAAACCAAAATCAGAAAGCTTTGCGTTGTAGTTCTGCAAATATAGAGCAACAATCAGCAGGTAGCCCACCAAAATTTACATATGCGCGTAACTAAGCGTTAATCCCAAATCAAGATGCATCACGAAAAGAAGAAAACGTTAAAGAATTACATACTGAATCAAGTAGTATGTTAGAAGTCTTAAAATCCCGATATATGACTTTCGTTTCAGCTCTATGAAGAAATGCAAGGCCCCTTGCAGCACCAAGAGCCACTTTCATGCGAATGTTCCAAGAAAGTGGCTGGAAGTGAGACCCTCCTGTGTCAAATTTTGCATAATGCTTTAGTTAAAAGAATGAGTTTAAGAGACTGAAAGTAGCAGCTAGTTCAAATAACACGAGGAACTCACTCCTGAATAGATGATTCTCCATACTGCCACGGGGCATAAATTCATAAACCAAGAGTCGATGGTCATCCTCAAAGCAGTAACCAACCAACTTAACAAGATTAGGATGCTGCAGTAGCCCAAGATAGTTGATCTCCGCCTGTACATCCAAATGAATTGTTTAGCAAATATAAGGACAGGACCTTCTTCCCTAAATAAACAAAACAGGCATAACAAGGAGTGAAACTTGCAGAAGCAATTAAGAAACTGAAATCATATTGCTGACCAGCCATTCTCTGTGACCCTGGAGCCCTTCTTGCTTAAGCCTCTTCACAGCAATCACCATGCCAGAACCGGGCTTCGTAGCAGTAAGCAAATGCTCATCAATCCACCCTTTGAAGACTGATCCGAAGCCTCCTTCTCCTAGTACACTATCTGGTCTGAAATTTCTAGTGGCTGTCTTCAGTTCGTTGAAGCTAAAGTTCTTTAAATTTGCTGCCTGCAAGATCTCACCCTGACTTCTAGGAGTTTGGGGTCCTGAAGCTGATGAGACCTTGCTACTCAACCCACTCAAATTCTTTCCATATCTGCTGGAAGTTTTTGAGTTCAAGCCTACATAATGAATCAACAATTGAGTTCAATTCATTAAAACACAACAAAGTTAAATTCTTTTCATTCCCAATTTCTAACACAGATTCATCAACATACAAGTCCTTCAAAGTATCATGAACATGATAAGCAAGACAACCAAATTATTACAACTACATATCGAATCATAGGGAATTCATCAAATAATCAACTAAACAAAGGGAACCATAAAAGTTTTTATCTTAAAAAACTGAAGAAAATGACAAGAAAGCTCAAAATTTACATGTCTTTCCCAGAACTTAATGGGTATGTGAAAGCCATAGCAACATTAGACAACATCATCAGTAGCCAATGCATAAGGAAATACATTAGAACCAATAAAAAGAACAGCTCAATAATCTACAGATAAAAGAAATTAAAGAAAATTCAATCTTAATCAAGCAAAACCAGGAACAGCTAATTGTGAAAACACACGGACACACAGTCACCGACCAAACCTGTATTAGTAGGAGTATAAGCCTTGATTCGATGGCTAAAGCAGAGTCCCATCAAAACAGACGCTTCAGAACTTCAATATTACAATTACAAAAGCCAAACTCAAATCAAACAAAGACAAAGCTCAGATCTTTGCATCAAAAGAAGCCATCTGTTCTGTTTAAAAATGGGAACAAAATACAAGAAGAAAAAGACCACTTTAGAGCAGAATTAAAAGGGAATAATGAGAGAGAAGATGATGATTGTTATGGGTTTGTTTTGTTAATGGAAATGAGGAAAGGGAAGGTTGAAAGGAAGGAAGAAAATGGCAAAAGGAGTCCAATCCATGACATGACATTAAGTTCTTAAGCTTTGATGGCCTTTTTAGACCCCATGGACGGTTGACTCGCTTTTTCGAGCTCTTTTGTCCTTTTTCACTCATCCAACAAGCCACCAAACACCCATCAACCAATACGCACAACATGTTTTTTTTTTTTTTAATATTACCATAATTATCTTCTCTTTTTTTCTTAATTATTTTATTATTATTCTATTTATATATTGGAGACAGATAATGCATATACCATGTGGCCTAGTTAATTATTTTTTAATTTTTTCGAAATTTTATTAATTTATCTATCCAACTGCTAAATTATATTTGCCCACTTTATATATATTTTTTTAAAATTGATAAAAGTATAAAATGAATTTGTAAAGTTAAAAATAAACATAAATTTATATTTCATATAATAAAATATATTTAGATTTTGAATCTAAATTCAAATAGGTTTCCTTAATCTAAAAGTATCAAAAATGCAAAAAATTATTATAAACTATTTTTAAGAGATTGAATAGTGTTATTTTTTTTCCTGCAAAAGATGAATTTTAGATTTTTTT
>CAOGCB010017903.1:0-24473 GCA_948266635.1 Cnidoscolus chayamansa
AACTCCCAAGTGTCCATTTATTGGATCCTTTTGTTGCTTCAATTACAAGTTATATATGCCTTGTAATACTATGCTTTGTCAATTTTGGCAAATCAATCTATTTATATTCACAATTAATTCATTTACTATCTTTGTAACTTATGAGTTTACATCAATAAGTATCAATATAGGAAATAAATACGCTATATACCTTCACTAATGAAAATGTTTTTTTAATTTATTATTTTTATTTGCTGATTCAGTCTCCAATAACAAAAGAAAAAAGAAAATCAAAATCCCAATCAAAACTCTGAGAGAAATCATATCTATTTCTATGTAGCACTTTAATTTTATTTTATTTTTTCTAATTGTGAATAAGAGAAATGATAAAATTGTAAAAGGATATTATTCTTATTGATGGGCTAAATGAATCAGATGATGGATGATGCCTTACTATATTAATAAACAAAATAAATATTTAAAAAAAAAAGGCATGAAAATAATGTTAAAAGCTTAATGAAAAGGATGGCACTGAAACTACAAATGGATGGGAAAGTAGTCTGATACTATTTCACATCTGACACGTGTCGAGAGACGATTGTGTTTTGATAATAGACGTAACTTTTATTATTTTTATTATTATTATTATTATTATTATTTATTTAAAAATAAAAATAAAAGTGGAATGATGATTAGCTATTGAATAAAGGATGAAGGGTTTTTTTTTATAATGGCCTTTTTATTTTATTTTATGTGGTCTAAAATATTTATTTAACAAAAAATCAACAACTTTTTTTAAAATCTCTTTTGTTGTATTTAGGTATGACACTTCATATTCATAAAGGCTGCAAATATTTTTAATTTGTTTAGGTTGATGAAATAATTTATTAAAAAATATATTTTATATTTATTTAATTTAATGAAAAGTTAGATTTAACTGAACTAAAATTGAAGATAATAAAAATAAATAAATAAATAAAATAAACTTTATGAGAATATAAATCAATTTTCACATTGAAAAAGGCAAACCCTAAGTTAGAGTATCCCAACATCCTCAATCTTCTTTCTTCCCCCCATCATAATTTATGCCTTTTGTTTCAATTATTTTAACTTTTCTTTTATTTCAACTTTTAAAAAAAAAAAAAAAAGAAAAAAAAATCTGAATGAGAGAAAAGACTAAGTCTCGCAAAACAATTTGTAAAAATAATATATTTTCTAATATATATATTCTATTTAAAATTAAAACTTTTACAAAAATTCAATTGAATTGATTTCTTTTCTTTCACTTTTTTATTTATTTGAAATGAAAATTTCAAATTTTAGCTTTAAAAATTATTTTAAAAAGAAATTTAATCCATATATAATTTTCCAAGAATTTATTTGTGAAAATTTCAATTTTAATTTAAATAAACTCATATTAAAATTTTAAATTTGAGTTTTCTTTTTTTTTTAGGCTCATAATTTTCCAAGTGAGCACCGAGTGCTCAGAGTATTCCAAAATTCCTCCTTCCTTCATCAACTCTATGTGAAGAGTAACTACTGTTGGTACCTTTGTTTATCTTATTTTACAGGAATGAGTGAACCTTAAAAGGGTTTTACCTCTTTTGTGGGCTAATGGTACCATTCTCTGACTTAACCTTATGTGATGTTCTTGCAATTAAATAATTGCACTTTCTTCGTATGATGAGCTTGTTTTTTGTTCAAAGGAAAAGATAAGTGTTTGCATTTCTGGTAAGTCCTTCATTTTTCTTGTTAGCACCATAAATATCGATGCAAAGTTCCCCTTATATATACTATCATCACATCTAAGATAGAATCCGAGGTTGGATATCAAATTATTTAGGGGAAAAAAAAACATGTGATCTCTTTCTTTGTATTCTCCCGTTCACTTTATCACTATTGTATAGAGATTCCAAACCATAATCATCATAAGCTTTATATTCACTACCTACTTCACTGTCTTGATGAGTATTTTAATCAAAACTTAATAACTTCAGTAGACCCTGATTAATAGGTTTCCATTCTATGTTTAAATGTCTTCCTATTATTCTTGGCTACAGTAAAGCAGATCTACCGCTATGCTATGCATGGCTCTTAAAGGAATCAAATTGAATAAAAAAACTGAATACTGGAATTCAAAAAGAACAAATGTTATGATAATCAAATTGTATCGAAATAAATTTTATTTAGTGTTTTAGTTTTGATTATATTTTTCATCCAAAATCGTACCGAAATCATTCCGAAACTAAACTGAAATCGTACTAATATGTAATTTATACATATTTTTATATATTGGTATAGTTGAAATATATAATATCATTAAATATTATATAGTTTTAAAAAATACATTATTTTATTTAATACTAATAATTGTAAATTATTATATTAAGACATATTATAATAAAAAGTTTATTTTTGTTAAGAGAATAATATGATTATTTGTAATATTTATTTTTATAAATAATATATACTTTTATCTATTTATTATTATAGTATAAATTTTAAAATATTTAAATTTATATCAATCAATAAAAAAATTTGTATTATAACATATATATATATATATATATATATATATATGTAAAATTAAATTATAAATAATTTTAATTAATTATAAATCAAACTAAAATATTAATAATTATCATCTTAACTATATATAATCATTACTAACATAAATATATATATATAACTTTTACTAACATCATTAAATATTTTTTTTTATTTATATAGAATATATATATATATATATATATATATATATATATATATATATATATATATATAAAGATAATTTTTATTCACAACTTTATAAGGTTTTTCATTATTTTTATTAAATTTTATTTTATTTAAAAAAATATGATCTTTATTTTTTTTATTCTAAACAATATGTGATTCAACTTGTATTTAATATAATAAAAAATAATTTATTTGCATATAGGATTAAAAATTATAAATAAAAAATAAAATCAAATAATGATACATAAAATCCTTCTTCTCCATCTTCTTCTTTATCTTTCAAGTTATTACCTCTTCCTTGTCTTCATTTTCTCTCTTTTTCTATCATTCACTTTTTTTCTTTCACTATTTTCCACAAAACCCCTTCTTCTCCTTTTTCTTCCCTCCTTCAATCATTCACTATTTCCTCTATTCTCTTTCTCTTTCTATTTTTCACTGTTTTCCCTATAAAACCCATTTTTCTTCTTTTTTCCAATCGTTTTCAATTCACCTTTATTCTTTTACATACAAATTCTCTATATTTTTTTTTTATATTTATTTTGACCCATTCCCAATATGCAAATCTACATTTTAATTTTTGCCGCTCCAATGAGGTCTTCTTGTGAGGAATTGATATGAAAAAGCTGCCGCTTAATGTTGATTACGAAGAGGAAGTATGCCTCTCATCTTGAAAAAGCATGATACTTAGTGCAAGTGAAAAGAGAAAAGAGAGAGAGTAGAGAATAGAGAGGAGCAATAAATGGAGAGAGATTATTTTTCTAAGAAAAAGAAGAATTGGGTACTTTAGAGATTTTTTTTTATCCCAGGTGTAATGTACCTCTTTTTATTTTTCGATTGATTTTGATGAATTATAACCGGAGTGATTATTTGAAATAAAAAAAAATTAAATATTGATGTTTTTTGTGATACTATTTAAAATTTAATTACCATAATAAATGATATCTTAAAGTTTAATAACTGTAAGAGTTAGATATATATATTATCATTGATTTATATATTATATATATAAAAAATAATACATCATCATTGATTTATATATTATATATATATATATATATATATATATATATATATATATATATATATATATATATATATATATGATTGTGTAAATCTCTTTAATCACGTGATTACTTTTTATTAGTTCCTATTTTTTAGGAAGTGATAAAATATAGTAGACCTCTTCTCCATTGTAAAGATGATTTAGGATTGATGGCAAAATAAAATAAAAATCGTAGAATTTCAACTGTTAAAACCCTAAGAGACAAAGAGACTGATTTTTTCTCGCTTAATCATGTCAAATTTGTAAGAACTATTATTCTAAATAAGCGTTTTGACCCTCTTATCAGTACTATCACTAATTAGGTCCAACGAAAGGTTATTGGCGGTGGTTCCCGGAGCTAGTCTTGGAAGGCTCTTGAATGGTTTGCCGAAGAGGCTCTTCCTCCACTGTAACTGCGCTTCCTCACTTTGATCCAGATGGTTGTTGCTGGAAGAATGGCTCTCTTGAGTCGATCTTCCCTCTTATGGTGATTTGGTGGTGATGAAACTTTCTCTAACATATTGACTATTCTTCTCCACTTTTAGCAGACATAAATTTACCTTAAAGATGTCTGCATGAGTCTCCTTAAACTTTCATATGGTTTTTCAACAGGAAATGCCATTATCAAGTTGCAAAGGTGGTCGAGACAGAAAGGATGTTACATTTCCGGGTTAAACTGTTGAGTTTCTTGGGCTTTGTTTGATTTGCTTGTATTTTTTTCTTGATAAAATCTATTTGCCGCTAAAAAAAAAAAATTAAATACGCAGAGAAAGAAAAAGCTCTCGTTTACTGTGCATTTGGTGTCAGGTGTCATTCCCATGTCCTCCGAACGGTCACTTTTTGCAATATAATTTTTAAAATTGAGTAAAAATAACAATTTAATTTTTTATTTTCATAAATAATTTAGTTACTGATATTTTATCCTATTTAAATTTATTACTATTATATGTATAATTCTAATATAATTTTTTAAAATATAATTATTTAATGATTTATGTAATATTATAATATATTATATTTTAAATTATAATTTTGATTTTTGAGAGTTGAATCTCTGTTAAAAAATAAAATATATAAATTTTTTAAAAATATTTTTAATAGTGCTAAAAAATAATTCATTATTTACTAATCATAAATTATTTATTTTTCACAAATTTAATTTATTTTTTAATTTAAAAAATATAAATAATAATATTATTGACTGAAATTAAATTCCAATTCATCTCACACGATCGATTAAAAAAAAATCCCTGAATAGAAGGAATTAGAAAAAGGAGAAAAAAAAAAAAAAAAGGGCAGGCGTGAAGACCTTCGAGATAAAACTCTTATCTTGCTCGCTCCACTCTACTCTACTCGGCTCTCTCTCTCTCTCTCTCTTACCATCTATCCCTCTCTCACTTTCTGTCACTGCATTCTACGGAGAGAGAAAGGTGTATGGTGATATGCAAGGAGTTTGAAAATTTATGTTCTTTGATGATATAATGATAAGAGGACTCAATCTCTTCTTCTTTGAAGAAGAAAATGGCTTTGCACCAAGAGGAGAATCGACTGCTTCCAAGCCCAGCATTGGTTCTTGATGGGTTGTACTGTGAAGAGCAGGGCATTGTGGATGATTTTGCTTCTGGTTATAATGTTACTGAAGTTTCTGATCAGGTTCTGAGAAAGGAGTCACCTTTTTCTTGTGTTTTGCTTGAACAAGAATTGTTTTGGGAAGATGATGAGCTACTTACTCTAATCTCTAAAGAGAAAGAGAGCCACTTTTGTTTTGATAATGTAGTCTCTGGTGGGTCTTTAATGATGGTTCGTAAAGAGGCTGTAGATTGGGTTCTGAAGGTAAAGGCTCACTATGGTTTCACTGCCTTGACCGGCGTTCTTGCTGTGAACTACTTTGATAGGTTCATTTCAACAATAAAGTTTCCCACAGACAAGCCTTGGACGAGTCAACTTGCTGCTGTGGCTTGTTTGTCTCTGGCTGCCAAAGTGGAGGAGACCCAAGTGCCTCTTCTTTTAGACCTGCAAGTATGTTTTAGATTTTGCGATCCTGGTGTTGGTTAAAATGTCGTAATTGCGATCCTGGTGTTTACTGATCCATTTACTCGAGTTATCAATTTCGTGCTTGTGCTTTTTAGGTGGAGGAACCAAAGTATGTTTTCGAAGCCAAGATTATAAAGAGAATGGAGCTTCTGGTGCTCTCTACTCTTCAGTGGAGGATGAATCCTGTGACTCCAATTTCCTTCTTTGATCACATTATAAGGAGACTTGGGCTAAAGAATCACTTGCATTGGGAATTTCTTAGGAGGTGTGAGCGTTTACTTCTCTCTGTCATTGCTGGTAAGCAAGCGAACAGCTATTTATTTCTTGTCAATTCCTGAAGTTATTTGTTCAAATAGGAAATGCAAAGAGTAGGGAGTTTAATTAAACGATCCAACTTGTTCCTTAACTTGATTCCAATACTGAATTTTGATTTCAGATTCGAGGTTTGTGAGTTATCTTCCTTCTACTTTAGCTACTGCAGCTATGCTTCATGTTATTAAGGAGGTTGAGCCGTGTAATCAAGCGAAATACCAGCATCATCTTATGTCTGTGATCAAAATCAGTGAGGTTTGTCTCTGATTTAACTTACTTCTTTGTTTCATTTTGGTACTGGATCTCCTGCTGTAGAATATTTATGAATTTATAGCCCAAAAGTTAAATTTCCTTGATATGTTTTAACAGAACAAAGTGAATGAGTGTTACAAACTCGTTTTGGAGCTATCAAGCAGTGAAAATCAGAGCTGCAAGCGGAAGTATCCATTGATATCCGGCAGTCCAAGTGGAGTTGTTGATACACACTTCAGCTGTGGTAGCTCAAATGAGTCATGGGCTGTGTCATCAACAGTCTCATCATCATCAGTGTCTCGGTTCAAAAGGAATAGAACCCAGGATCAGCAGATGAGGTTGCCCTCACTAAATCGAATGTTTGTGGATTTTCTTGGCGGTCCTTATTAGTATTTTCTTCTATTGTCTACTACAAACGTGTCATTATACCTTCCCCTGTTTTCCTATTTAATTGTACTATTCAGCTATTGATTCACAACCTTTTTTCTTATCCCATTGATTACCAATACATTTCTGGGCGTAATATTTACCACTTAATCATTAGTCAAAAGAAAAATGAAAAATTCTCTATGAACTCTTTCTTTGGGAATCGTATGGGGAATTAATAATTTTTGCCCCAAGTTGCATGATTGATTTCTTTTGCTGATATAATATGGATCATTGCTCTGTTCTTATAACATGGTTCGGTATTGGAATAAATCTAAAATATCTTTTATATTTATGTTAATTTTCATTTCTGTTGATTTACATCTCATCAATTTAATATAGAAGTGAATACATAGCTAAATAGATGGACCACTGATGTCCTTAGTTGCTTTTCTTGAAAGAACAGAGTGTTGACTTGAGAGTAGATTTTTAATCAAGGATATTAAGCGCTTGTTAACTTCTTGGTATAACAACTTGAAAGAGATGTAAGAGATGGAAATTCAAAACCACTAAGATTTAAAATGTTATAGTATTAGGGAGGTCTTTCAACAATGTCAAAGTGCATTGCAAAAGTCCTAACTAACCAACAACCAAAATTCTGCAGGCATACAATGGCTTCTGGCTTTGAAGTTTGGTACTTTCTCCTTCTGTCTTCCTTCTTTCCCTCCCTCTCCCGTCCCCCAACCTCTCTCTCTCTCTCTTTCTACACATGCGCACACGCACACGCACATACACAGTATGTGCTTAGTTAACAAGACCTTACAGTCTTAACTATATGCTGATGCTTCTAGTTTTGGCTTGTCTATTTTACCCCATGGTTAATTAGAAAGAACCGTCATGTGTGTGAATAACAGGACTGAAAATCTTTTATTTATTATAATTGGACATGCTATGATATGTCAAATATTGGGCGGCTTTAAGTGAAATTTATAAATTGATATGTCAAATATTGGGCGGCTTTAAGTGAAACTTATAAATTCTTTGTTGATCAAAGTATTATGATCCAGCATTTTTTATTAACTGGTACTGGTCATCTGGCCTGTGTTTTCTACTCTGGTTTTATGAAGTATCAGATCAAAGTATGCAAGAAAATGGTTCCATAATTTCATTTATCAAGCTACAAATAGATCACTCTCCATGTATGAGATTGTGCTTATTACCTGGACATTTTCTTTTGGAGTATCAGGGGAGAAGGTTTGTTCTTGGTGAGATTCAAACCCTAACGCTTACTTATAGATGTATAGGTGCAGTAAAGGACTAAATACATGAATATTTATGTTGTTTTATTAGAATGGTTTAGAAATTGCAGTCCAAAGTTCATGTAATTTAAACGTTTCTGTTCTTTAAAGTAACATGACCCACATCCTCAAAGCTTGAGTAGTTATGATGACTTAGTGAAGAGGGAATCCTAATTGGATTTCCTGTCATATGAGGGAACTCATAAATATTAAGGTAAAATTTGTGTTTTGTTGTTCTTACCTATATAATTATAGGAAGCTGAGTTGAAATTGAGCTCCAGCAACATCTGCATTACTGGAGGGATTAAGAAAAAGGATCAACTGTCAATTTCTGGATGGATCTTTGGGTCCTTACAGCACAGGCATCCCCAGTAAAGTAAAGATGAGTAAGTCGGAGCTTTTAGTATTTAGTGGTTAATAAGTTTAGGTCTTGTGGCAAAGTTTGTATGAATTATTTGCATCAAAGTGATCTGGGAAAATACAGAATAGTACAAGAAAATAAAGTATAGATGCAAAATAAAAGATTTTCAGGTGCAAGCTGTTATCTTGAACAGGTCAAACCTGTAAAAGTACAATTGAATGAGAACAGTGGAGATTTTGAAAATAGACTCTTGGAGTGAGACACTTGGCTCATTGAAGGATTCTTTTTTTTTTTTTCCCTGTGGTCTTGCTTTTTTTGCTTTATAACTTGGGTATGTTTTGACCATTAACATGCTTAATAATGCCTTGTGAACATAATTCGTGAGAGAGAGAAGAAAGAAGAAGGGTTATGAATTCAACAGCTAAGGCAACTGACCCCACCCACAAATGATTATAGGATCATGTGATGGTTACTCTAGTTTTAAATTGTTCAGCATGCAGTTGATTTTCCACATAATTGGAATTCCTTTAGGCATCAAAATCAGCCTCAACTGTAACAAGTCGATGATCCAGCCAATTTGCTTTTGGTTGGTTTTGACTGAAAAGAAAATGCATTTTTAACAATTTTTCTTAGAATTTTCTTCAATTTTTCTGATTACTTGTTCCAGAAAAGAGATAAATCTATAAAATGAGAGTCCTAAAATTTTTTTGTGTAGGAATGGAGGATTTCCAGGAGAGGCAGAGCATTACCAAATACCAAAGGTGAATGAACATTTCTTGATGAAAAGCATTTAAGGCAAAACGACATTCCAATTCTACCAGTAGGCATGTACATTTATGAGCCTCGTGACTTGGGGTTTCAAGAGCCAAAAATAGTGTTTTCTGTAAAACTTGAACGTGAAAGTACCAGAGCTAAATGCATCGCATACAGTGCTCAACAATTACAATCCTATACTCATTTTGATGATTCTGTCATTTATCCCAAGTGGGTTTTTAGCCGTTACAATCTTTAAACAAGAAATCATCAAAAACTTTCTTTGCAGATTCTACAGGCAAAGATATGGAGCAGTTATATTTTTCGTCTATAACTCCCTTGTCTTCACCTGCTTCAAGATGGTAAGCTTGGAAAAAGTAAAACAATGATTAGGTAAATGCAGATGAAGTCAAAGTATGTATAGGATAAAAGAATACGGTAAGTAGACAAGAGGGTGAACTGTGAATAGGACTGTAAAAGAAGTTGTTGAGAACAGCTGGAGAAGAGCTTGCTGTTGACATGTTCTGGGAGAAGTTGTCAAAAGATCAGTACTCCCTTGTTTCTTCTTTGAAGTTGAATAATTGACTATTTTGAGCTGAAATTTGCAGATTGCAGAATCAGTGGGAGAAATTTCAGCCATTGGATGCAGTGCTTGCCAGTGCCACCTCAAGTCTATAGATTAAAGAGTTACATGTGAAAAGAGAGTAAAAAGGAGCAGACAAAATCTGCCCTATTCTTCTCTACATGCATTATTCTAAGAAAAATGTGTAAGGCCTTGTTTGCGTGTTTTCGTTCTTTTTTATTTTTAATTGCAAAAATGAGCATTGTTCCGATATGACCATTATAATCTAGATTTAACTTCATGTCACAGAAAGAAACTTTATCGCCATATCCATGATGGTACATTGTGAAACAAGTCATTGAATAATCAGCACCGGATTTTATTCACACTTTTGAGCAGAGATAATATATAGTCATCATGCTAGTCAAGATCAAGGTGGGATAAATCTATTGTCTATCTCACTAGATTAACTATGGAGTTGCGTTCCATGGTTATTCAAAGTCTTGTTTGTCTGGAGGTTAACTCAGAAATTTCAAATTCCTAAAAAGTGCTAAAAATTTACTTGTTTGATCGGCTATATTCTTTCACCTTTTGGGAATTGAGGGTTTACTTCCTTGGTTGTAAATTCATCTCAAGTAAAGGCATGATGAGTGGAGAAGCAAGCTATAAAGAGTGAGAATCTGATGGTCACGCATTGATTCACAAGAAAGCAAATGACTTCTACAAAGAAGAATAATTTGTAATTGCTATAAGAAATGCAACTCTAAGAGTAGTCACTCAATCAATAGTCGGAATTTCTTTTGTTATTGTTTTCAGTGCAAATTTCATCATAGAAGCTGTAATTGAATCAGTAATTGATGTAGTCCCCCATTAGTATTTTTCATTGCTCTTTCTAAATGCTTCGAATAGTAAGAAATTGAATCGAAATACCATCATGATATATAGTTAATCCAACATATGATATAGCATCATGAGATTTAAACTAAAAGCATTTATAGTTTCAAAAAGAATGAATTCATCGGTGATACTATTATTATTATAATAATATAAAAGATAAATTACTACTATGTTCTTATGATTTTATTTTATTTTTATTTTGATCATATATTTTTATAATTACATTAAAATATCTTCGAATTTTAATTTTATCTATCATAAAATCATTTCGTTCAATTTTAATGACTTTTTTCGTTAATTATTAAGAAAAAACTCAATTGCCTTACTTAAAATATAATTTTTATTTTTATATAATCTTTTCTTTATCTTTCCCTTCTAGAGTACATTGATCCACAATAACATATCCAGCGAGAAAAAAGAAGGAAGAAGAGAAAAATACTATGTTATAAAATGAAACGGAATTCATCACCTTCGTCATCAACTGCAAGTGTAAGAGAGAGGAATTGCAATCTAGTGATGCTGAAATCAACTTTCACTCCTATTTTGTCAACCTTCCCTCCGAAATCACTATCATCCTCAAATTTCTATCATACTTTTTCTTTTTTAAGTTAAAATCTTAGCCCTTGATAAATAAAATGTCTTCTAGTTTCAATTTTATTTATTATATAAAAATAATAATTATAATTTAAGTAAGATTAATTTACTCTTTTTTTTAAATAATTAACGAAAAAATTATTAAAATTAGACAAAAAGAATAAAATTAAAATTTGATGATATTTTAATATAACTATAAAAATACAGAATTAAAATAAAAATAAAGTAAAACTATAAGAATATTATAGTAATTTACCTAATATAAAACATCTTATCCGTGTAGTCCCACATGCCAACACAACTCTATTTAATTAAGAGATGTAGGAAACAAGGCAACAACTTTAGGTAGCTGATTAATCATCAACCTGCAACTGCTAAGATGTGAAGCTGCAGACAACCTTTTTTGTCAACAACAACTTTACCTAAGTAGACCTTAAGACATTTAATGTGTCGAGTTTCCGACCCATCTTCTTATTAAGTGTTGAATTAAAATATGAACTTAAAATGCATGTAATTAGACATTAAACTCACCTCTGAGTGAGACTGAGACAAGGAGGTTCTGTCATGTTAGAAATGAAGCTCACCTGCTACACCCACCCACAGCCACAATAACATAGATCTTGACCGTTTCTGAAATTGTAGTTAGTAAATTATTACATCTTTTATGATTGGTAGCTGCATACGAATAAATAGCTTGCATGCATTTGAACAGAAGCTTAATGTATGAAAGTGAGATATCCATGTAACTCAGCAGTTGGGGAAACTCAAGTACTATTATTAGATTATCTTCTGCCTTCTGCCATTAAATTGGGATGATAAACTAGGCCTTTAAGGCTTGTCCTTTGTATGCAGTAATTAAATAGATGTGCATGTGCATGTTTGGATTATGTTGGTAAAAAAAATAGCGATGAAATTTATATATATAATTATAGCAAAAGTGATTAATAAAATAAATTATTGAACGTTTTTTATGATTTAAAATACTATCAATCAAATTACCGAGAATTTAAATAATGATATTCCACTTTACAAGGATGAATCACACAAGCTAAATCTAGCTATAAATTTTGCTGCTCTTTTTTTATTCATTTAAATGTGATAATTCTTCAGCCAGGAAACTAAATCAGGAAGAGATAAGATGCTAACTCAGTGACTCAAAGGGCACAAAAGGTTAACTGCAGGAACCTATGGAATCAGAATGTTGGTGAATACCATCAATGAATCAACAAATGGCTTTATATATATATATATATATATATATATATATAAATGATAAAAGTAGCAATCATAGAACAAGAATTAATATAAAGGATTAGTTAAGACACGTTAATAAATATGTGATTTTGAGATGAATGATTCAGTACAATTTTATATATGGAGTAAATTTTTGCTGTGAGTCTTTAATCTTTCAGTAGATCAACCCGGTATGAATAATATTTAATCTCAATCCAGTAGACTGAAGATATCCGAGTTAAATCTTTGCTTTGCCGATGACCCAAACTCTATTATTTCAACTTCTTCTTTACATCACTGTGTACATTTCTTATAGATAATTACATATATATTTTCTATCTAATCAATGTGAAATTCATACTCTAACTACACTCAATTAATTTTTAAGATTTAATACGAATTAACTGAACCTACCAAAGTTGATTCTCAATAATATACAAAAGAAATTGGTATAGTAGAAGAAGCTCATCCCATTGATACACTCCGATCTCTCCCATTGATACACTCACTTTCATTAATCCTCAATATGCCATTAACTCTTGTTTTTGTCCTCAAGAAATAAATGAGGGGAAATGAAGTTGGCTTCATATTCATCCCATTTATACATTATGTTTCATTAATCCTCGAAACGCCTCGTTTCATCAACTCTTATTCAAACGTTATGTATCAACTCTTCCTCCTTAAAAGATTCCTTGTCCTCAAGCAACAAATAATAGGAATTGAAGCTGGATTTCTTCAGCCTATTCCCAAGTAGCATCACCTGGTCATGTTCTTACCTAGTGAACTAACCATTTGGTCGTTGCTTGATTTCTTCGCTTCACCGATCTTCCTTTATAGGGCTGCCTAAGGGAATGACATCATGTAACAATAATTTCATGCAATTTTCTAGTGCGTGGTTGGTCAGTAAGAGCAGCCTTAAGAAGAGATATATGAAACACATTATCTTTCCTGGATTCAATGGCAACTGAAGTTGGTAGGCCATTGGTCCAACTTTATCTATAATTTGATAAGGAGCATAGTAATGGTTACCTAATTAATGAAGTGCATGTATCAGTGAGAGTTGCACAAATGGTTTCAATTTGAGATATGCTCAATCACCAGTTTGAAATTGCCTGTCACTTATATGCTTATATGTTGTCTGCTCATTCTTGTTGCGACCATCTTAAGATGGTATTTTCTAAGTGAAATAATAGCTTCTGGATCCCTCAACATGTCCACAACAGTCACATTAGAATGTCCAAAGAAGTAGGGAATGTGCATAGGTGATGTTATTCCATATAGAGCTTGGAAGATAATTATGTTGATGGAAGAATGAGGAGTGGTATTATACAAAATCCAACCGAGGATAACCAATGTGCCCAGATAGGTTTTTAGGCTTTTGTTCATCACTTCTTTATGTGAAGGTGTGCATTGTTTGGTTCTAACCAAAGAATCAAACTGAAACTAAATTAGTATAGTTTGATTAATTCGATTATTCAGATAAATTAATTTGGTTTGATTATCTTTTTTAGAAATATTCGATTTTTTATTTAGTTCGATTATTTTGTTTTAATAAACTGAAGAACCAAAATAACCAAAAGAATATGCAATCCATTTATATATTTAGCCTAGCCCAACATTAATTGGTCAAGTCTCATATTTTTAAATCAAATCTAAATTAAAAACTAAATTCATTTAGGTACATTATCTTTATTGTATTTTAAATTAGAGACTTACATATATGAAATAGAGTTTTATCTGGTTTTTATATGTACTTTTGATGTTATTTTGTAGTTGAATATAGGAAAAAAATATATAGCTCAAAATTACCCTTAAAAAATTTGAAAAAGAAAAATTTGTTACATAAAAATCGAACCGAACCGAACTGAAATATTTCAGTTTGTTTGATTCGATTTCTATGGAAGTTTAGTTCGGTTCGATTTAAAAAATATTGAATTCGGTTGTTTTGTTTTTGTTTTTCAAATTCAGTTATATTCGGTTCGAAACCAAACCCATTATTTGCACATCCCTATTTGTATGCCCATTGCTTTGAGGGTGATATGCAATAGACGTGTTCAAAGACACTCTTTATAGTTTGAAGAGTTCTTACCAGAATGTACTAGTGAAGATAATGTTCCTATCACTTATTATTATTTCAGGCAACCATATGATTTGAAAACATTATCTCAAAATACCTTGGTGTAAGGATGAGTCAAAGCCACAAAGTGTGCATACTTGGTTAGTTCGTCTCTATCAATATATATCACCGATTTACCTTGAAATTTAAGAAAACCTTCTATAAAGTCCGTTGCAATATCAATGAAAACTTCTTTGGGAGTTGTTAGGAATGCAAGCAACCCGGCATTGAAACATTTTCATATTTATTTTGTTGGTATATTCCATATTTTCTAATATATTATTTTACAAACTTTCATATACCTTTTCAGTAAGATATATATGTCATCAAACTACATTCTTATAGCTTGATTTAAGATTTATTTTTGAGTAGTTCCTCGATACGAGAAATTGAGATTTGATTTAAGATTTATCTGTTTTCTAGGTCAACACTATAAGATTGGTATAAAGAGTGCTATTAGGGCACTCGCATTAGAAGGACCACTAAATGGAGTACTACTAAATAACTCTATTCTCCATATCAGATTTTGTGGGCTCATACGTAACTCCTCCACTTATTCCTACTTCTCTATTACATCAAAAGGATTACTAAAATATTATTAAATGTTTATATTATATAATTATTTTAATTTATATAAATTTTACTAAAAATAAAATATACAAATACATAAAATTTAAATATAAATTTAAATAAAATTATAAAAATATCATACATCTATTAAAATTTTTTTATTTAATAAATTTAAAAAAAATTAGATAACAATTTTTTTTTAATTTTATATATTTTTTAATAATTAAATTTAAAAAATACATATAAATTAAATTTTTATTTTATAATAATACAAAAATATATTTAAAATTATTTTTTTAAATTAATTAAAAAAATTTAAACTAAATATATATAAAAAAAAAAAGGAAAAACAAAACAACCATGAACGTGGCCACTGTTAAGTGGCCATTCCATCTTCTTCTTCACGGATAAGTTTTCCTTCCTGGCCCACTTGAAAATTGAGCAGGAGGAGAACTTCTCCTGCAACTCCTCCATCTGATGCGAGAAGTCTTCCTGGAGGACTCTTTCTCCTCCTTCTCACTTCTCCACCCGATGCGGGTGGCCTTATGCCTAATGACTAATAAATTCTAACATTTGAGTAATTATAGTTTCAATCACCTTCTTCTATTCAAGTGCATACTTGTAGGATCTGGTGTTGACACGCTATCAACCCACCTTAATAGGTTATCAATCAAAGGCTCTCTTTTGGAGGCAGGCATGTTGGAGTTTGAAAAACAAACTTCATATTGCTTCCACAATTATGGCAATACTGGCCATTTCTTCTCCACTAACTCTAATGTACTTAATTTCAATTCATCAACAGTCCACTATTTAGCCCTTCATAGTCATAATATTCAATTCTTGATTTTGTAGCTTTATGTGCTCCCCTTGCAACTGATGTGCTTGATCATGCAAGATAAAACTCGTTTTAAGAATTTCAAAGCTCCAACGGATGATTCACAATGTTTCTAGTCATTGAGTTCTTAAGATCAAATCATAAATGCCAAGAGGCAATAAGTACATATAAATTGAAAATCTTTGTTGTTAGCATTTCTCACTCAAAACCCTTGTAAATAAATTGACATTTCAACTTTGTCTACTTCAACCCATGGCAATTTCAATTTCTTAACCAGAATAAAATTACAAGTATTGCCTATATCCACCAACATATGTAATATGATTTTGCTACAAGACTTTCTGATCAATATGGTTTGATTGGATTCAGATTTTTATATTGCATTTAGAGACAACTAGTCTGCTTATATGTCTCATAGAATTTTATATTATCTAAAATTGAAGGACGTTTGTAATATATTAACTAAGTTTAAAAACAACAAATGAAATTTATTTATAAATTAATTTATAAACTGATAATAGTAAATCGTAGGGATCTATACTAAACTTAAAATTTAAAGAGTCCTATATACAAATTAAAATTAAAATTTTCATTGATATAACCTTAGATGGTATGAATGAAATTAACCCATTAATCCTCAATACGCTTCGTTTCATTAACTCTATTCAAATGCTATGCATCAGAAATCTAGTCTGAACTATACCCTTCTAGCTTGTGCATTCATGTTGAAGGCCACGATGATTGGGCTTAAACTAGAACCAAAAAGTGTTTGTTTTTTTATGTATAAATAGTAAGATGGTTTTAACTTACCATTCATTAATTGGTTAGCCTGAGGAGCAGGCCCTTGTTTCATGTAAAACTGTCCACATGTCTCCTTGCTTTTTAGATTTTGTACCAAAATATCATCAAGAAATTGTTTATGTGAAATCTTTCATGTAGGAAAATATGTTCAACCGCTTAATTTTTCATATGATTGTAGTGTAAAATGTGCATCACATGCAACGCAATAATTTAATTAAGTCTGAGGCCCAACGCAATAATAATGTGCAAGACAACAATTACCAGAATTTTCTCAGTGCCCCTCATATTTTCAATCCTCAGAGTTGCCTCTCGTTTGCATTTTCCTGTTCAACCCATGAACAGAATAAACAAATCCGACGCAGTAGGAATGAAGAGAAAATCGAACTGTGGAAAGTGGTCATAGAAAAATAGGGGGAAAAAATAACATATTAACAGTATATAGTATATTAAAAGCACTCTAAACTTCGAAAAGAAAAGCACTCAAAAAAATTTCATTGAAGTTTCTCATTATATAAGAAGAACAAGGGCAACATTTGAACACTTTTCGAGCAGAATGGGGAGAAAAGTGAAAGTTATTGCTTTTAAGTAGAAAATCTAGCCATAAAGAGCTTTGCAAAATATGCACGGGCCAAGTATAAACCATTGGATCATCACTTGTTGAGTTATCTACGCAACATCAGAAGGATATAAGAGAAAGATATATTTTGTAATGCAGATGTCATTAGAAATACATCCTAAGATTGAGCATAATCAGTAAGTCATAAGAGGTGACCCACTGCAATGGACGTCGGTAGCTTCAGAAAGCCTTTGCCTTGGCGACAATGCTGTGATGGCATCAACATCCAAGTTCACCATGTATTTTCGCTTCTGAGAATCTGAATTCATCTTTTCTTCTGACGAAGCCTCAATTATGGGACTCAATGCTTCTTTCTGCTGAAGGGATACCATGGCTTGAGCTTCTGCAACAACGGATGGATTATCATCTGTAGCGTACAGGATTTTTTTTATTGCTGCAACAACCTGTAGAAGGAGCATTATATATCACAGGTCAGCAATTTATACTAGTCAATAACAATAGTTTATGATTCTAGTTTTTCCAAAAATGTTGAAGGAACAGTACGTTTAAGTCTTCAATCTCAGGACACTGACACAGAATCTCGATATCTCTTAGCTTTGCAAAGTAGAAGTCCCTCTCCTTCTCAAGACTATCCACTGACAGCTTTAATTCTGTGATCTGCATATCAAGCAATATTAGCATCTAGACAACTTCCTAAAACGAGTGCATTCAGTTTTCCACAATTCATACCTGTTCATCATACGCAGCAGCTGGTAAACTAGGAGGTTGTTTTGAAGCTTTCACAGATTGATTTGTGGAGTTCACAGAGGAAACATCGTTCCTACGAGCATTGTGGGAAGACTGTACCCTGGGGGCAGCTGTTGAACTCTTGGCTGAAGGTTGAGATTGTGGACATTTCTTGCTTGCATCTTTTCCTCCCTTGCTGGCCTCTCTTCTTTCCAATGGATTGTAACTGACCACCAAAGTACAGAAGTAAATCAACAAGACGTTATGTATAGTCTAGCATAACTAACTTATCAAGCAACTGTTATTCTATCTATCGGAATTGTACACAAGTAATATCAGAAATTAAGTCGACAACTGTCACAAGGAGAACAAACAATTGTAACAGCAGCGGGGAGAAAACTTCTTACCAATTCTGCGTGATTTGAGTCTCTATCTATATATTACATATATAAAAAAAAAAATGTAGGAAGATTGAAATTTTTGCAGTGAGAAATCTTTGCGGATCACAAAAATTGGAGGGAGAGTTTGACAATAGACAAAAGGAAAAGAAAAGAAATTGCCACAAGATCAGCAGGGGCTGGCTCCTTGTTCTCTTCCGAATTAACTATTAAACTTGGGAGTCGGGAGTATCCAAAATCAGAAAATAGACGTTGAACATGAGTAACCAATAAAAAGAAACAGCGCGTAACAGAAAATATTTCACAGTTTGAAAGAGGCCGTGCTTTTAATTGACAGAACGAGAAACTTCAAAGAAAAATGTTGTTCCAGAAGTGGAAGTTAATATAGCAACAAATTAGACTGAACAAATCATCTGAATATAAATCGAAAGAGCAGAGCAAATGCAACACAGTAACTAGAGATTCTACTAAGAAATAACAAAGCTTAATTCACATCTTGGTTCAGAAAACGATATAGACTATAAAAATTTTAAATACAATCACAATTAGCAAAAATAATGGGAAAAAATGTTATATGAGGGAAAGTTACTTGAGAGCGCCTCCATTAACAGAATCGCAGTAACGCTTCATCCACTGCATGAACTCCAAATTATCCAGCGGCCTCCCCTTTGTAAGCTTATTCACTTCAATGTGCTATAAGTCCCCAAAAGAAAACCACAAACAAATCCAAAACATATGTGAAAGAATGAAAAAGGTAAAATCGATGAACCTAAAAGATGAATTAAAAGAAAACAAAGAAAAAGAAATGCACAAAAATGCCAAAAACCTTAGTGATCTTGAGTTTGTTGAACACATCTTGAAGGACCTTATAATTCTGAATCATTTCGTATTCGTTTTTGGCGTCGAAATTGACCTTGTGCATAGGCACGATCCCTGGATGAACCGAGTCCATTAGCTGGCAATGAACCGCACCGGTGCAGGCCTAAATTAACAGATCCACAATAAGTCAAGAAGAAATACTTCGCTGAAACTGAGAAAGTAGGGCAAAAAGAAAAGGAAAAGTGGAAACCTCTTCGACTTTGGAGAGATTGAGATGAAGAGTGGAATTGATCCACGAGAGGATCTCCGATCTGCCGACGAAATATGCCGAATCCATCATCCCGATATTCGTGGCCATGTCTAATTTTCGATTTTTCTGCTTATGACTACAGGCTTCTAAATAAATCTCTGCGTTCCACAGAGAGAGAGAGAGAGAGTGGACGCTCTTTGGGTCAGATTGGAGAGAGAGACAGAGAGAAGGGGGAAGAATTTAAAAAAGTGAGAAGAGCGGGCTCTTTTTCAATTCAAAATTCAAAATTGATACGCTAACTAGCCGTTGTCCTGTCCGCGTGATGTAGGTAGAGGCTCGTTTGGAAGAAGAGTTAGGCCTCAAGTGAAGGGCTCGACGGTCTACTACGACAGCCCAAAATTAAATCGGCAAATAAGCATTTCTTCTCATTTTAATAAGTCATTTATTATAATTATTACATGTTATATAATATATAACAGTAATCAAATTAAAAATATTTCAAATACTATAAAATATTAATATATTTATTTTGATAAATTTGTAACAGAATTAAAAAAAAAAAAAGAAGCAATAAGTTAGTTCTATTTTAATATTAGAAAAGAAAAATAATATTTTTTTTATTAATTTTACTAAAAAATTTAAATAATTCATTAAAGTTTGCAATCAATTTGATTTTTCAGTTTTAATACACAAAATAAAAATTATAACATAACTATATGGCAATCTTCAATTATCAATTAGTAACTCCAACATGGTATGGACCAAGTCCTAAAATCAGCAAGGTGGAAGATTAGTCATACACATAACAAGTCAAAACGATACGTATCTACAACTCTTTATTTTTCATTAGTGACCATACAACAAGTATGATGATCCTGATGAACATGGGATTTTTTCCACTACTTGTACCACCTCTTTCATTGTTGGCCTTTTCTGTGGTGTCGGAGAAGCACAGCTGTAGCCTAACTTGAACAATGCCAGCAAGGCATCCTCTTTCCCTTCCACGTCAGCTCGTATCGCCACATCAGCCATCCTTATAGCCCTGTTTTTATCCTCAACTGCAAGCCCATTATGTCCCTGGCCCAACTCATCCACAACTATAACCTTTCCAGTTAGTAGCTCTAGTAATATAACCCCAAATGAATATACATCCCATTTTGGGTTGGGTTTCAGACTCCTCAGTAGCTCTGGAGCATGGTACGGCGATAGACCTCCGATCGAACTCGGACTTGGGCTTGGACTTGGCCCAATTGACAAGTCCTGGAAGCTGTCTCGTGAGGCTGTCGACCTTTTGCTTCCGAAGTTTCGGGTTGATCCGCCGGATTTATAACTCGAATCGCCTGTCACAAGCCTTTCAAGCCCAAAATCTCCCACTCTGGGCTCCATGTCGGAACCCAAAAGAATATTACTGGGCTTCAAATTTCCATGCACGTGCTTCTTGTCGTGGAGGAACGACAGCCCACGGGCCACTCCTTTGGCTATCTTGAGCCGGGCCTCCCATGGTAGATGACAAGGTGAAGAGCCCACTTTCCCTGAAACATGAAATGCAGGCGCAAGTTAGCATAATAGGTGGTTTATAGTCACATTAAAAAGATAAACAAATAGCAAAGGAAGGCCCATCGCTTTCTGTAGGAGAACGTATATCGCTATCGAACGCCGTGACGCGAACGATAACAAATACGACCACATCACCAGGCAGTTGACTTCTTCCCATGCATTAAAAACAAAGGTTTCAGTTGCACCTACTCCACCGTCAAAGACTCTAGTCCACAGCTCACGCTAGTAGACACACCAGCAATCTACTAACGTACGCAGACATAAAAGAGATTTGCAGAAGAGGAGAAGGACTCACTGTAACGAGCATTGGCGAGGCTTCCATTGGGGACGAAATCGTAGATAATGAGCTTCTCATCGATCCCCCAGTAGAACCCACGGATTCGAACCAGATTTGGGTGCACCAACTTGGCTATGACGCGGACCTGGGTCTCGAAGTCCCTGAACCGCTCTACGTGGCTCTCACCTATTCTACGAACCGCAAGTGCAGTGCCATCTTCAAGAACGGCTTTGTACATTATGCTGGAGCCAGTTGCGCCCAGTATATAAGCTGATGCTTTGAGTAAAGTTTCAAGCTCCAGCTGTTTTTCGCCGTCGACTGTTACTAATGTGCCTCCTTTGTTTTGTTCCTGATCTTGTCGGCGTTGAGTTTCGACACTTCTAAGGTCCTCGTCGTCGTTGTCAGAACTTGTTGAATCGGATTCTTCTTCATTATCTCCTCTCGTGCGTAAACATGACCATCTTGTGAACCCTCTTGATTCTGAGGAGGAAGATGACCAAGTATCATCCTTTGCAGTATTGGCCTCTTTCTTGAGTGTGGTTTCGATGTTTTTCCTTCTCTTTAAGTGGTAGACATAGAAGAAAATCATGCCAAGAATTGCAGCTCCTGCAATGTCGCCAAATATGATTCCTATGATGGTTCCTCCCCTAAGCCCTTGAGACCCTTTTGCTGGACCTGGTGGGGTGTTTGATGGGCTAGAGGCTACTGTTTTTGGAATTGCAGCAATTGCTGGAGGAGAAGTAGGGGAAGATAAATTTGGAAGAGAGGATGGCGAAGAAGGAATTGGACATGGGTTTCTTGATGGCTCGCCGCAGAGATCAGGATTCCCAATAAAGGAAATTGATTTCTGATTCAAGAAAATTCTAGAATCTGGAATTTCCCCTGACAGATTATTGAATGAGAGATCAATAGTGGCATTACCAGGGATTTGTGAAGCGAATTCTGGTTGAATAGGTCCAGAAAGCTTGTTGTAAGAGATGTTGAAGTACTGGAGACTGGAACCACCAAAACCTTGAGGCAGAGATCCATTGATGAGATTGGAAGAAAGATCTAAAAATTGTACGGCTCTAAATCCACTGGGCAAACCGCCAAAGAAGTAATTGTTGTTCAATGAAACAACAGTTAGATTATGTATGGTAGGGAGACTGGAGGGTACGGTTCCCGCCAAGGCATTGTCAGACAGGTTAAGAAACTCAAGATTCTGCAAGGATCCTATAGTCTCTGGCAACTCGCCAGAGAACAAATTATGAGACAAATCAAGAAAGCGAAGTTGGGATGCGTTGGAAAGAGAAAGAGGCAAAGACCCATTGAGAGAATTGTTGGACAGATCAAGATTTTGAAGGTGTTGGATCGTAAAAAGATCGGAAGGGATTGAACCAAGAAGCTGAGAATTAGGGAGAGACAAGCCAGTGACACGAGAGAAAGCAGCATCTATTCCGGGAGCCCCACAGGTAACTCCATTCCAAGAACAAGGAGTCTCATCGAAGTAGTTCCAGCTCTGAAGAACACGGTGAGGGTCACTAAGAATAGAGAACTTGAAAGAAAGCAAGAGAATTCCATCTGTGTTGAGCCCAAAAGATTGGACTACAAGAAGTAAAAGAATCAGTGCAAGAATTGTCCACCATAAATGGAGACTAACCCTTTGGGAATTCATGATTTCTCAGAATAGTCCCACATCTCTCCTGAGAAAAAATACAGAAAGAGAGAGAGAGAGAGATGCAAGTGAGATTTATGAGGCCATGTGATGAATAGTTGTTAAATAATAGGAGTGCCAGTGTATACAGAGATACACAGCTCCCCAAACAAAACTTCTTACCACCGAAATGCCTTCTGGGCAGCTCTGCAAGAATAAATTAGATTAAAACTAGTTTACTTAACATGAATAATTGCTCTAACCACTGTTTGGGTTTATTTCTCTCTTTCTCTCTTTCTCTCTCTTACTTCACCATCCTTGTGCCCACATTTAAGAAACAAGAAAATGTGATAAGAATGGCATCTTCACTACAAGAAATCCAGGTGGAGTTACAACTTATTAGTGCTATCTCTGTTAGATTGACTTCACAAATCCCTGTTGATGTTATTATAATACTGTTTTAATAACGTGAAAACTAGATAATCAATGGACTTTGAGGATTTTAGGCTAATTTCTTGACCAAGATTGGTAAATTTTGCTCTTATTTCTTGCTTCATTGATTGGGTAGCATTATTGAGAAAGGAAAATAGAAAATGGAAAGGGAAAATGAAAACAAAATACCCATTAACCAAACTGGCCATAATAAGAATGGAAACAATATTATAGTGGGTGGTCCAAGATGATAGTCCTTATTACTAATGTCATAGCATCACATCATCATTATTTAGTCTTCATTCATTGCTCCACCGCTTCAAATTTGACTACAGCAGCAGATATTCCAAGATGAACCCCCAAATTAATGACCTCCAAATACAGAGAAATTAGAAGAAAGAGGAAAAAATAAACAAGGGTTTTGATGGGCCAGCAATAATCAAGCCACACTTAGAATATACACATTACATGATCTATTTCTGTGGTGTTAAGTTGTGAGTACAAATTTATATCAGTGGTTTTTGTCACTTGCATGAATTTTTCAAGTGCAAAATTGTACATTGACTGCAATTTTTGTCCACTCATGCTTTGAGTAGGGCTGTGAGTATCAACAAGAGACACCACTTTCAATGGATTTATGATTGGCAATTTCTGTCTCGTATAATTCAAATTTTACCCATATATATATAAAAATTGATTTGGTATTTTATAATACTTAATACAATTGAAAAAAATAAATAAAAAATCGACTTAGATTCTATAATTTAAATGGCTCGGTATACGCTGCTCCTAGAGCTTAGTCCAAAATACATAGGATGAATTATTTTACTTCCTTATTTATACACTTAATGAGCAAGAATTATAATCTACGAACTTAATTTATGCCTTCGACTATTTTAAATTCGAAGTAAATACTCTAATCATTATATTCTAAACCTTAAATAGTGTAAATATTAATATTTAAATTATTTTCATAACTATAAAATTTGAGTGTCAAACTGTCACATTCTATCAATAATTAGTCTCTAATTATTAACTTTAAGCCTAGAATTTGGAGACATAG
>CAOGCB010017994.1:0-11615 GCA_948266635.1 Cnidoscolus chayamansa
TATTCAAAAGATTAAGCTAGCCAACAAAAGGTTGAAAACTTCAGAGCCACATGCAGCAGAAAGGAAGATCTTTACACACAAGTACATATTCTGGAAGCTTTTGAAGGGTTAGATTTTGAACTAATAGAACTATTTCAAGCCCAGGGTTGGGAAAGCTTTATTAGGATGAAAAGAAGTCATTACCCAAAACTTGTTCATGCTTTTTATCAAACTCTTATCCCTGAAAATGAAAAAAGATTTAGGGTTAGCCTAAGAGGACTAATATTGTGTATCTGTTCAAACCATTAGTGAAGCCCTAGGTGTGACTAATAAGGGAAACAAAGTTGGATCTTTTAAGGATGTTAGCAGTATAAAGGGATACAACGAAGCTGATTTTAGAGAATCTCTCTTTCCTGACTTTCATCTTGAAACTAACAAGCTTAGTATGGTTTACTTTGCTCAGTAAATAAAAATCTTTCATGCTATCATTATCTACTTTTTTGTACCCACGAACTGGAAGTCATTCTTACTTCAATAAACTGGATTGGTGTGTTCTCTAGCACTTGATTCAGAAAAAGCCTTTAAACCTTGCATATCTAATTTTCAAATCCATTCTCAAAAGCTCAAATGTAAGATGTCTTCCCTATGCCATGTTCCTTACACCTGTCTTTGAAAAACTGGGGATAGACTTAAGTGATGAAGATGAGGGTACACATATCCTTATCATTAGAGAAAACTACAACACCAAACAAAATATTGAGAAAAATATGGAAAAGAAAGTTGCTATAGAAAATAATGACAATGGAAAGAAGAAGGTAAATGAGGAAAAAGAAAAACCCAACAAAGAAAAAGAAAAAGCTACTGAAACTGTGTCTGATGAAAACTCAGAAATGTTGCATACAATGAAGAATATTGTCAATCTTCTAGTGAAATCCTTATAGTTATCACTGAAACTTCAGACTGAGGCACTGAAGTTAAGGAACTGTCCAATGCAACCATTTAGGAACAACTAGATAGGACTGAAGGGAAAATTGATATAGTTCTTAAAATGAACATCAACACAGGACAACGGGAAACTGTTGAAAAAGAAAAAGGGCAGAAAAGGACTCAGCAAAAAATCTCAAGAGGTGAGAAGGAACCTGAAATGCCAAGCACAACTGAAATGCCTCCACTTCCTGCAAATTCTAAGATTCATGCAGTTTCTCTTCCTGAAGAAAATCCTCCAGCTCCTTCCTTCACTCTGAAAACGACCCAGCCACTAGCTGCTTCCAGGACTACTGCACCTCTAGGAAGAAGTGCCAGACATGGTCTTCGAACTATGCCAGTCAAGTTTAGAGCTTTTGGAAGTGCTACAAAACCACTAGATATCTGATTAAATGCCCGCCTACTTACTTACAGCTTGCCTACTGAACAATTTCCTTTATGTTTAAAGTATTTAGGTTTTTCTCTATCTGTTCTACATATATTGCACTTATTAAGTAATTAAATTTCTTTTGAATTTCACTTTAAGTTAATTATTGCTTTATGCCTCTTTGACAATTTATGTATGTTGGTGTCTTGCTTCATGATGACATCTTTTCTACACACTAGCTTCTTTTTGAGTAATGACAAAAAGGGGGAGAAAGATCATGAAAAATGAGAACATAGATGAAATATGAAATCTGTAACAAAATATTTATGACACGAAATTTGAAAAATTTTGCTTGCTAGATGCCTTTATAAAGTGAATAATGAGAACATATATGAAGCATGAACAATACATAAAATTAGACGTGTCTATGAAATTAGCATGCTTAGTATAATGCTATGTTAATTAACACCTTCAGCATAGTACATGAAGTCAGCTGGTTATACTTGAGCTTATTATTTGTTGGCTAAAAAATATGATCCATTGTGTATACATATCTGTGATGAAGATGATTGATGCTATTTTTTTTTTGTGCCTATCCAAAATGTTAAATGAAATTACTTGTTGTCACTTGATATCAGAAAACTATGATTTGATAATTTATCTACAACTCATATTCTTCACTACAAATTAAAATTAGCTAATTATAAGAGTGACTGGAAAGATTATTTAAAATTAGCTAATAAATAGGATGAGGACATAATATGTGATTTAGGGGGAGCTGAATCACTGCACGAACTCAGGGGGAGCATTCTTTATAATTTTTTGTCTCCCATTTGAAAATATATATGTTGTCTTATGTTACAAATTTTTTATGAGTTCATTAAGTTTTGTCATCATAAAAATAGGGGAGATTGTTGACCCTATAAGGAGGAAACTAATTTTGATGATCACAAAACTAAATGAAAATATGCTGACAAATTACTTGATTATTTCATAGTACATAGACAACAAGAATTAAAGAAGAAGACAAAATATATGACAAGAAGATCAAGGCAAAAAGAGATGAAGAACAAGTTGATTTAGGTACAAACATGTAAAAGAAGTGAATTTTGATTTGCCAAAGAAAAATGTCTCTTTCATAAAAAGCTTTCAAAAAAACTTTTCAGAACATATTTTTGAATTCAAGTAAGATCGCCTTTTGAGCAAAATTAGCCAAACTAATTCTGCAACTACATTTTTCTGAAAGGCAGTCTTAAATGACATTAGCCAAACTGGTTTTTAAAATTAGCTAATATACTTTCAGAGTCAAAATATTTTTATCTAAGCTAATTTTGAGCAAGGCCTAATAGAAGCCTGACACAGTACGACCTACATAATCTGCGCAGTAGTCTACTAGACTCCAATGGCTAGAAAGCTAGCCGTTTTGCTGTCCTCTAGTGCTGGAAACTTCAGAGAAAATTTTCACCTATAAATAGTTGTATTTACTTCAAGTTTTGGCTAATGATTGCAAGACTTTATTGAGCAATTACTAAGCAAAACTTTCAGCATTTTATAGCATTCTTTGAGCTTCATTGGCAAATCCTCTCTCTCTTCTCATAGTATTCAGCTGTAATTTATTGCAAAAGAGAGTGACTTATTTTTATCTTAAATTTCAATCAAGAAATTTATTCAAGTGAGGGTACATCACTTGGAAGAGGTAGTTAAGCACCTTGGAAGCTTAAAGAAGTTTGAAGGGGAACCAAACTTGTAAAAGGTTTTCTAAGCACCTATGAAGCTTGGAAGAATTGTAAAGGTTTTATCTCTTACCTGGGAAAAGAGATAGATAGTGGAGTGGAACTCTTAAGAAGAAGCTTGAGAAGAGTGGACGTAGGCTAGAATTAGCCGAATCACTATAAACTCTTATGTTTGAACTTTCTCAACCCTACTCTTCTTTGATTTATTGTTTATCAAGTTCTTTTAATTTATTGAAATCTGAATGAGTATCTTTGAGCGCTAAATGAAACACAACTGAAATTAGAAAACCAGAGCACTTAACTAATTGTACAGTGAACAGTAGCTAGAACAGTAACTCTTTTATAAAGAAAAATTAGCTAAGCTAGATTTACCTTCTATCATGCTTAACCCTGCTATGAACAGTAGTGTGAACAGTAACCCGTCAGTAGAAGTAAATTAGCTAAGCTAGTTTTAACCTTTGTCATCCTTAGTTCACTAAAACTGAATATTCAAATCATAATAGAAATCACTTTAAAAGTATCTAGTCACTATTTCACATGCAAATTTAGAGTAATAACTTAGAAATTCAAGAAAAATCAAAAAGTGACAAATTCACCCCCTCTTGGTCACATAACTTTTGGACAACACGTTGCTAGATATATAAAACACAATTAAGATATTATTTATCGTTTACATTAATTTAATTAATAAATAAATTAGTTGTAACACTCAGTATCTATCTAATTTTGGAATTTAAATTTTCGATCAGAAATTTTGTGAAATATACAAAAATTGGATCGGAAAGACTACTAGGAGTTAAAATGATAAAATTAAATGTTTTGAGGATATAAAAGTAAGTTTGATGAAAGAGATTATTAAAATGAAACTTGGCTAAGGCATCTAGAAAACTTAGGTTTGACTGTCAAATTTAAAGTTTGAGCACCAAAATTTGTCTAGCGAATCCACTATAAAAGAAGTGGTAAGTGGTGGAGAAAGATTTTACACATTTAAAAACTCTTACTTTCTATTCAAGCTTGGAGAACATCTCTAAGAAAATCTAAAGTAAAGGAAGGGAAATTTGAAGAAATTAAAAAGAATCAAAGATTTTATGAAGTGAGACAAAGAAGAGTGATAAAGTGGCAAGAAAAGTTCAAGCTCCATCAATTGTTCATTTCAAAAACAAGTTAGATTATCCTTTAATTTTAAAGGAAACTTGGAATGGTTTTAATGTTTTAAAGTTTAGGCCAACATTTGATGTTAAGAGAAAATTTATTTGCATTTTGTGTTTTATGTTATTCTTATGTTTGTTGAATTAGAGAATGTGTTGAATTGTAAGTGGAAAAGTCAAAATGGATAATTGTACAGGTTGTGGTTAATTGATATGGCAAGGAGACTTAATTTTGGCATTTTGCTGAAACTCAATTTCGGTCGCTGAAATAAGACTCTTGTAGAGTATGTATGGTAGTCGAAGGTTGATGTCGAAAGAAGAGTTTCATCTCTATACGAAGACTTTCACTAGTCAAACCTTACTGCCAAAAGTCTCATGCCAACTATTTTGAATAAGTTGCAAGTTATGATTCTATGTATGTTTTATGTGATGATGTTGGGAAATTATGGGGTATAGTTTTATAATATGTAAATAGTTAAATGTAAGTTTCTAACCTTTAGTCCACCACATGTAGGATCAGACACCAGGGCACAGGGACGTCATTGAAAGAATGAAGTTAGCCTACAAACGACAATTATAGGTGAATAGATGTTAAAGTTATGTGAATGAAGACATAGAAACGAATGAAATATTTACAACATATTTACGCATCATGATTATAAGGTGAATGCATTAGTTTCATGATTAAATATGCATTATATTATGATATGATCTATGTGTGGTGATTTTTGGATGATCTATTGACTTCTGTTATGTTACAATATATGGTAAGATTAAGGTGGTGGAAAGGAGCCATTGGCAGTATACATTATGTATGATAAAGTCTTGAGGAGTTGTTATGACAACCGAGCATAATGAAGTCTTGAGGAGTTGTTATGAAAGCCAAGCATAATGAAGTCTTAAGGATTTGCTATGACAGTCGGGCATGGATGTAACACCTGAAATTTCTCTATTGTCAAAATTTAGATTTTCGAGATGGAATATTCTTGAAATATTTAGAAATTAGGCTAGAAAAGTGAATAAGGGTAAATATGTCAAAGGAAATATAATAAGATTTAAAAGGAAAATGATAAAAGATGCTAAAATAATAGAAATGGAAAATGAATTGTATAGAGGGGCAAATTAGTAAAACGGTGAGACATGTAGGTTTAGAACCGAATCGACGGTTGGGTGCCCATACCAAAGACCGAACCACCTCCCTTTAAAAGAGAGATGGTCACAGCAAAAGAAACCATCTCCAGTAAGCCTATATTGTGTCTGAAATTGCCCAAAGTACCAAGATCACCAAAGATTAAGCTTAAAAATAGAAAAGAATTCATTCAAAAAGACAAAGGAGAACACAATAGAGTGGCAGGTTGAGAATCCAACTGCTCTAGTGGAAAGACGTCAACAACAACTTGAAGAAGTTGAGTTCTCCTTCACTGATTGCCTTCAACCCAGGTTAGTTGAACTCCTTCTAACTTGTATGGAGGTAGATGGGTGTTAAATAGAACATGCATGAAGGTTAGAGACAACATAGATGAAAGTTGCAGGTTTCAGGTTATAACCTGATTGTTGATGTAAATTGATTAATACATGTTATAAGTTGTTTAGTTGGAATAAAATATATGTAAATGAGTTAGAGGACAATAAATATGTGACTGCATGTTAAGTTTGATCAAGTTGAGGTGAATTGATGATGTTATAGTAAATGTTGAGAATGAGAGACGATGAACGATGATATGTATGAAATGTTGATGTTAAGCAATGTAGGTACTCAAATGATATTATTAAGGCTAGATAATGTTTAATGATGTCGTTTGAGGTGTTTCCAAGTGAAAATATGCATGAAAACGAGTCTGGATAGATTAGAAACACTAAGAGCAAGTTTTGACCTTTTGGGCAAAATCCAGTTTCTAGTCACCGGCGTAATAATTCGGTCACCGTGAAACTCACTTCAGAGCTGAGTCATATATATGACTGAAGGGTAAAACTGAGGTATTTTATGACTCGGAAAGAAATACAAGAGTAGATAAATGAATAATGAATAAAATAAATGATATAATCGAGACATTTGATTGACTTGATCAACAAAATGACTCAAAAAGAGGGAATATGAAGGTCGCCAAGAGGTGCTACGGAGACATTTTCTCAACTCGATAAAGGACAAAGAATGGAATGAATGATGTAACCAAGACATCCATAAGACTAAGTAAGGAAAGATAGTGTTGAATGATACTTGAAGGGTATCACTCAGTATAGAGTTATCATTCAGTATTGAGGGATGCAATCAAGGTATCACTCAGCTAAGTAGGGAAATAACCCAGAAACTATAGTAGAGTGAAGGATATCACTTGGTTTTCAAGTATAGTTCCTAGGATAACTGGACAATAACTAAAAAATAAAGAAATAATGCATGTGAAAGTGTGGGAAATGAATCGTAGAGTATATAAATGGTGTATGCATATGTATTGTCCCTAATCTAAAGTCTGTCAATGTAGGACTGAACTTAGAGAATCAGAGGCAGTAGTAGATTGGATTATTGTAAATACACAATTTTCCAGGTGAGTAGATGCTAATTATTTTTAAATGTATGACAAAAAATGTTTTATAGCATAAGCATTCATCATAATACTAGGATGTTGTATTAGCTTCACAATGAATGTTGCATTGCATAAATGTTATGTGATATGTATGACTCAGTGAGTGTTGGATGAACCATAGACTCCAAAGAAATGAATGATGAATTAACGAAATGAAAGGTAATGTATGGATGACCAAGTTGGTCGAAAGGAGTTACTTAGCACCAGTATATGGTAAGATCAAATTATCTGAAAGGAGCTTTTTAGCACTATACTTAATGGGAAATGTTGGCTCGAGGGTATACTTCGGTTGCTCAGATCATTGGCCCGAAGGTATGCTTCGGCTGCTCAGATCATTGGCCCAAAGGTATGCTTCGATTGCCTAGGTTTAATGTTAATGAAGTTCTGAGGTGTTGTCTTGGTAATTGGGCACTAAAGTCTATGAGGATAGATCTATCTTACTTGCAAAGTTACGTGAAATATTTGTCTATGATGTATTACACTGGCATGAAAATGAATATTTTATATATGTTGTTTGGTTGTGTTTACTCATGAAACTATTTCAAAATAGCTCACACCCATTTTATGCCGATCCCTTATCCCCTTTCTTTTTACCCATTTTTTCATAGGGTTGAGATGATGACTTGGAAAGATGGATTTGGATTGAGTATGTATAAGTCGTTGCTGCCTTAGCTTATGATATGTAACAAAATATGTAATGGAAGTAGCTTAACTATGTATGACTTGGTATAGGAGTGTATGGTCATTTGGTGATGAAGGGTTTTCTATTCTTTCATATGATGTCTTATGCCATGATAGTTATGTACTGCATGCATGATATGAATATTATAAAATGTACATGTATAATGTATGCATGCAGTAGTGCAAATGATTGAAAGTGAATAACTAGCCATCCACGTTTGATTCTACACGTAAGTTGCGGCCAAGCTTCAAGAAGGTGAAGCCCTAGCCGCAACTCACCTTTTTCTTCCTCTGTTCTTATCGCTGAAGCCCTAGCCGCAACTCACCTTTTTCTTCCTCTGTTCTTATCGCGGCCCCTTACTAGCCCCTGGAGGCAAGTGGAACTTGTCAGCTACGTTTTGGAGGTTTTAGGCTTGCAATCTTCATATGGATCAATGTTGGAGGTGATCCCAAGAGGATTATTGTGGTTTACTACAACCCAGTAACAAAAGAAAAGTAAAGAACGTGAGAGTTCCACCAAAACAAGTTTCGGTAAAACACCCTACAATAATGGATGATTTGCATGGTAACATGATCCTAGGGATCTTCAGATAGGTTACTTTCGCTGCTAAAACATGTTTAGTCCTAGGATAGATCCTAACATATGAGACCTAGTTTTTTCATGTTGTATGCATTTATGCCACATTAGTAATCCCCCATGTATAAATAACCAAATCTTTAGGTTTGATCTTGCTAGTTTGGGTGAAGCCGAATCCAAACCTTATGGTAGGAGAGGCGAGAGGAAGAACTTATGGTTCTTCTTACTTTTAGTTATTGCTTAATGTAGAACTTATGTTTCTAACTAAATAACATAACTTTTGTGTACATCAGAATAATCAAGTTATGTTAATTGTTAAGTACAATTGCCTAAACTTCTAAGATTAGTTATCCATTTTAGGCAAATTCCTCTAATTTGGTGAGCGCGTATGATGAGCTGGGAGTTATTGTATTCTTAAGTGCTAAGGATTTCCTCTCTAATAGGTGCATAATGAGTTTGGAAGATGTTCCAGCCTTAAATGCTCAATAGTAGGACTCCAATGAGGGCATATGATGAGTCAAGAGTTGTTAGTACACTTGAGTTCTGAATTCTAGGAGTTATTAGTAGCCTTAAGTGCTTAAGCCTAGCTCTCTAATGAGCACATGAGTTGGGAGATGTTGGTAAACTTGAGTTCTCAAAACTAGCTCTCCCATATGGGAAAATGATGAGTTCGGTGCTATTGGTAGGCTTAAGTGTTGTAGCCTAACACTCTCACAAGGTTGCATAATGAGTCATGAGCTATTGGTAAACTTGAGTGTTTAATCCTAACTCTCTAATGGGCTCTTAATGAGTCAAGAGTTGTTATAGACTTGAGTGGTCAAGTCTAGCTCTCCCATGGTGGTGCATGATGAGTTGGGAACTATTGCTAAACTTGAATCTCAAGCTTAGCTTTTCAGTAGATGTATGATGAATTAAGAGTTATTAGTAGACTTTAATGCCTAAGCCTAACTATTTGATTGGCACATGATGAGTTGGAAGCTATTAATAGAATTAAGTGCTCAAGCTAGCTCTCCCATAGTGAGGCATGATGAGTCGAGACCTGTTAGTAAACTTGAGTGCTTAAGCTTAGCTCTTCGACAAGTACAAAATGAGTAAGAAGCTTTTAATAATGTTAAGTGATAAAGCTTAGCACTCCAAATGGCATATGATGAGTGGAGAGCTATTAATAGACTTGAATGCTCAAACCAATCTCTCCAGAGGGGGCGTATGATGAGTTGAAAGTTGTTTCTACACTTGAGTGCCTAAGCTTAGCTTTATGATGGGCTCATAATGAGTCAATAGCTATTATTGGACTTAAATGCTCAACCCTTGCTTCGCAATCGGCACGTAATGAGTTGGGAGCTATTGATAGACTTTAGAGCTTAAGTCTAGCTCTCTAACAAGGGTGCATGGTGGTTAAAGAGCTATAAATAGACTTGAGTGCTCAAGCCCAGCTCTTCATTAGGCACATGATAAGTCGGGAGCTGTTAATGGACTTAAGTACTTAAGCGTAGGCCTCCAACAAGTGCATGATGAGTTGGAAGCTACTGATATCCTTTGGTGCTTAAGACTAGCTCACTAATGAATGCTTATGAGTTGGGATACTCCGACTATCTCACGGATGGGTTGCTAAAAGATAGAAAAAATGTTTACAAAGTAACTAGGAAAATAAGAAACTATTTTAATTGATTTCAGAGTAAATGCCAAATACATATCATTCTACTAATAATGCTCCATTTCTTTGGTTGCCTTTTTGTTAGAGATGTATTGTAACATCCCAAAAATACACAATATTGGGATAGACTAAAATATGTACAATATGTGTATATTTTGATGGTTATGTGTAATTTGATTAAATTATGATAAAATATTGATTAATCCCTACTTGGAAATCCATGAAAATTGAAAACCCTAATGTACATTTGAAATTAGGAGAAATGAGTTAAAGGTAAGAGAGGGCTCGGTCATGGACCTTGCATGATTGTGTATCTCAGTCAAGTCAAGTAGGAGACAAGGTGTGACTGAGAATGTGAATTTAGTTCATGGATGGCTTGGCCACAAAATGGAGGAGACAAGATGTGACTGAGACATCTAATGAGTTAACATAATGAACATGTCTCGACTTGAATTATGGCGAGAGAGAGAGGAAAGGATGACCATGTCATGGTCATGGTGGGTGAGATAGGGTGAGAGATTGCTCATATATATTTCAGCTAAGGGTGGTGAAGAAGGGATATTTTGGTTATGAAGGAGATAAGACCATAATGCTTCGGGGGGGACAAAAGAAAGTGTCAGTTAAAATGAGATTTTAGTGAAATTAAAATGTGGACATTAAATATAAGACATATATTAAGATATGTCAACTCATCTTGGCCCCCCACCTATTATAAAGAAGCAATTAGTGTCAACATCTTTTAATCTAAGTATGCCACATGTCCTAAGTGAGAGATTAAGTGGCAGAAATAAAAATAAATAGGGTTATGTTCTTATCATTTTCTGTTTTGGTGAGAGAGAAGCCATCTGAGATCATATGTGTTTTCTCATAATTAATTTCTTAACCTAAAACATGACCCAATGCTAGGCAAACTTATTGGAAAGTCAATTTTAAGTTCAAAGGAAGCTTGTAAAGCTTGATAAGAAGCTATGAAGAGGGAGAAGTCACAGTTCAAAGCTTCACTCAAGAGATTTTTGTGATTTAAAAAGAAAAGAAAAGGGATAGAAAAGCTTTTGAAAACAAGTTTGATGTTAGATGTTAAATATGTTTGGTATTGTTAGAATTGGTGTTAAATAAAGTTTCCATTTGATGTTTAGGTTTAATTTCTTCTTGAAATTCTGTTTAGTATTTATATGATAAACAATGGTATTTGAGTTTTATTTGAATGGAATATAGGTTTCATGAATGAATAAGGATGTGATTTGCTGGAATTTATTTGAAAAATACTTGAATTCTACAAATGAGATTAAATAAACATATGTGGTATGAATATTCTACGTTGTGAATAAATTGATGATTAATAAGATATGGCCCTAGTAATTTTTGATGGGGATACAAGATTAGTATAAGGGTATGGCATACCCTAGGACTCATAGTACTGCTACTGTTACATAGATTTTTAGGGCTATAATTAGGTACCCCATGTGGACAAGCCTGATGCATCCTCCATTATATGATCGGCTTCGGCCTATCAGATTGGCACTTGGTGTCCTATATGTATATGGTGAATTTTGAACCTACTTAATATTCCTTTGTCTAGCAGTTAAACCTACAAAAATATTTATGGCCTAAACATTAAATGGAGAAAAAGTGAATAAAGTGATTATGTGATGTTTGATACAATATGTGAAAGAAATATAGATGATATGAAAAGGATTATGAGTCTTAAAAGATTGAAACATGATAAATGTGATATGATATGTGGAAATATGTTATAGACTATATGATATGAAAAGAAATTTTTATTTGAACAACTTTATAATGAGACATGATATTTATTAAATGACAATAAATGATTACTTTGATTGTGTAAAATTATGAAATTGTTACATTGGTTTAGATATATGTTTTATGTACACCCACTGAGCTTA
>CAOGCB010018159.1:0-10325 GCA_948266635.1 Cnidoscolus chayamansa
TAGATCAATCCCATTTTCCAGGACAATGTTCTTCTTCAAGGCTTTCTCTTTTTTTCTTCTGATATTGTTGATTCTTTCTTGTCAATCTTCTGTTTCAAGTGCACAAGATGATGAAATGCAAGCATTGCTCACATGGAAAAGAAGCCTGAGTCTTCAATCTCAGTCTCTTCTCTCTTCTTGGAGTTATGGTCCTAGAAAAGCTGCAAGTCCATGTTCTTGGCTTGGCATCAGCTGCAATGATGCTGGAAGTATTGCCCAGATAAATCTGACATATGCTGAGTTACAAGGTACGCTTGATGAGTTTAACTTCTCAGCCTTGTCTAATCTGTCTTCTCTTGATCTTCATTATAATGCACTCACCGGAAAAATCCCTCCTCAAATCAGTAATCTTTCTAAACTTGTCATTCTCAATCTGGATTACAATCAATTCAGAGGACACATTCCCAAGGAAATAGGAAACATCACACAACTCAATGTCTTGAGCTTCTCTAACAACTTTCTTACAGGGTCTATTCCTTACACTCTCTGGAATTTGACCAATCTTTATAAACTGAACCTTGGCAACAATCAACTGTCAGGATCAATTTCACCGCAGCTTGGAAAGCTGAAATCTCTTATTGAGCTTCGCCTGTATTTAAACAACCTTACTGGCTCAATTCCCTCCTCCATAGGTGATCTGACAAGCCTAAAGGTTTTGTCACTCTATGGTAATCAACTTTCAGGTCCATTGCCTCAGGAGATCAATAAACTTACCAACTTGACGTTAGTGTTCTTGTCAAACAATAGCATTTCTGGCTTGTTGCCAGAGAACATTTGTCATGGTGGTATACTAGAAGACTTCTGTGCTAGCAATAACAGATTTATAGGCATTGTCCCTAAAGGCTTGAAAAACTGCACAAGCTTAACTCGGCTTCGACTCGACAGGAATAATCTTACTGGCAATATATCTGAAGATTTCGGTGTATATCCGAATCTCGACTATGTCGATTTGAGCTACAACAATTTTGTTGGGGAGATATCACCGAACTGGGGAAAATGTCGACTTCTAACAAGCCTAAAAATCTCAAACAATTATATCACTGGGGTCATACCACCAGAGATTGCAGATTCATCAATTCTACATTTTATAGACCTTTCTTCAAATAAACTTGAAGGGACTATTCCAAAAGAGTTGGCGAGATTGAAATCATTGTTCAATCTGACATTGAGCAATAACAATCTTTCTGGCAATATTCCCACAGAGCTTGGAATGTTGCCTGAACTTGCCTATCTTGATCTAGCGGCAAACAATCTAAGCGGCATGATTCCCAAACAACTCGGCGATTGCTTGAAAATGCTGTACCTGAAGTTAAGCAACAACAATTTTCGAGAAGGCATTCCAGTTGAGCTTGGAAATTTGGTGTCTCTGCAAGTTGAGCTAGATCTCAGTGGAAACTCACTTTCTGGTGAAATTCCATGGCAACTTGGGAACTTGTTTAAACTGGAAATATTGAATCTTTCTCACAATCAGCTCACTGGTTCCATTCCATCCACCTTCGACCAAATGCAGAGTCTGAGGCTGATTGATCTATCTTACAATGGCTTGGAAGGTCCAATTCCTGACAGTAAGGCCTTCCGAGAAGCACCTTCAGAAGCATTTGCCCACAACAAAGGCTTTTGTGGCAATTACACTGGCTTGAAGATTTGTGCTCCTTTAAATAATGAGAAAGGAGGGTCCAATTCACTTGTCCTATTTCTTGTTCCTCTTTCTGGAGCATCACTTATCTTGGTTATTTTTGTTGGTGTGTTCTGTATCATTCAGAAAAGAAGGGACAAAATAAGCAACAAGCTTGTGAATTCACAGCGCCCAAATTTGTTTAAAGTCTGGAGCTATGATGGAAAGCTAGTCTTTGCAGATATTAGAGTAGCAACAGAGGGATTCAATGCCAAATACTGCATTGGAGTTGGAGGACATGGAAGTGTCTATAAAGCAAAGCTATCAACAGGTCAGGTTGTAGCAGTAAAAAAGCTTCACCCATTTCTTTGTTCGAAGCTGGAAGATCAAAAAACTTTCGAAAGAGAGATTCAGGCACTGAGTAAAATCAGACACAGAAACATTGTCAAGCTTTATGGTTTCTGCTTACATGAACAACAATCATTTCTGGTTTACGAGTACCTGGAGAATGGAAGCTTAGCTAAAATCCTGAGCAAAGATGAACAAGCAAGAGAGTTGGATTGGTCTAGAAGAATCAATGTAGTTAAGGGGATCGTAAATGCTGTCTTCTACATGCATCGAGATTGCTCACCAACCATAGTTCATCGAGACATATCAAGCAATAACATACTGCTGGATGGGAATTATGAAGCTCGAGTTTCAGATTTTGGCACTGCAAGATTCATGAACAATGATTCTTCCAACTGGACAGCTCTTGCAGGAACATATGGATACATTGCACCAGGTAATGGCTTTTCCTTTCACTTTAGAAGTAGATATTTAATAAAATATATCAAAAAACGATGTCCATTTTACAATCATTATAAATTTGATGTTAAAACTTATGATCAACTACGTATGTATGTTATCAAATGCTCATGATAGTACTACATAGGCCAATTGTAGATTAATTATGGGTTTTGGCTATAATTAAAATGCTAGTTTATTTTATTAAAAACATCATAGTTTGAGAAATATTTTTCCTTATTCATACAAATTTAATAGAGAATATAATTACGTTAAGGTTAAGTTAATATAGTCCAAAATTAGAAAGTTAGAATATAATTGCAAATTTTGCAGAGGTTTGGTCACTCAAGTGATATCATTGTAAACTCCATCCAACTATCGACATCTTTGTGTTCATGTTTCTATATGTTGATTTGCAGAGCTTGCATACACAATGAAGGTAACTGAGAAATGCGATGTGTATAGTTTTGGAGTGGTGACGCTAGAACTAATGATGGGTCATTATCCTGGAGAACTAATAAGCTCATCTCCATCATTTTCATCAACTTCATCATCTTCATCAATATCACTATCTTTGTCAGGATTGAATGCTCATAAGAAAATGCTAGTGAAAGATGTATTGGACAGTCGCCTGGGGACTCCTGAACCTGAATTGGCTGATGAGATTGTCACAATCATGAAGCTAGCATTCTCATGCGTCAATGCCAACCCAAAACTCAGGCCAACAATGCAGCAAGTTTCTCAGGAATTGTCCACTAGAAGGCTTCCTCTTCCTCTGCCATTTTACACAGTTGAATTAAAGCAAGTTTTGGATCTTGATATCCAAGTTGAGGAAGGCTGATCTTTCACTTCTATCAATGAGTTTTTAATTCAATAATAATTCTATTGATGTTATCACATTTTTTTCTCATACATTTTTAAATATTTCAATATATTGGCAAATGTTTTATTTGTAAAATAATTATTTCCAAGGCTTCTGTACTCCTTGTGATAATAAATTTATTCTATTACCTCATTGAAACTATATACTGTTCCTTAACTTTTATGCTCATATATCTAATAGGATGAATATAAGAAGTAGGACCTATTGAACATTCCCATCCACTTCTCAGTCATAGTTGGAAGAAAATGGAAGTCAGAAGAAGCTTTATGTTGCTGGAGATATTTTCTGATCTGCCCATCAATTGTTGACATTTTGTAGGTGAGAGAAAGTGGATATTTTCTGATCTGCCCATCAATTGTTGACATTTTGTAGGTGAGAGAAAGTGGACGTCAAGGAAAATAAAACTTTCTAGAAGATCCAATAAACCTTTGACAAAGCTAACGAAGACAAAAAAGCAAAAATCAACTGTCAGGAGAATGCGGTATTGCGCCTAAACTAACATAATATCACAAATGACAGAACAGCCTCCCGGAAACACAACAACTAAAGTTGGGATTAACCATATGGACTCTTTCAGAACAACTAATATAAATGTTAGAACTAAAAGTTTATACATTGCTAAAGTTTCCGCTCGTCTTCAGCGGGAAAGGCAACTAATATCAGATGCATCCTGTATATTCAGTTCATCATATTACAACTTCTTTCCTGGGTAGCCTTTACAAACTCCGAAAGCAAGCGTAAAAACTGTTTCAGTTTGCAACTGTGGAAACTTCTTGGATTTCATCGTATGTCCCAGTCTCCTCGTTGTATGAGTACCTACAAGAAATGATGATGAAAAGGTTTATTGACAAATATTCACCGCCTTCTGGGAATTTTTGGGGGACAACATTGTAAGCAATCAAAAGCTCAAGGCTCCAGGGTGTTTATACAAAAGTTGAAAACCTAAGGCCAGCTTCAGACAATACTTCACCAACCGATAATAAAATATCGACATGGTAATGACCGGAGATCTTCATCATCCAAAATACCTCCTAAAATATTAGAAAACGAGTAGCAACAATGATGAAATTGATTACAGGCGTAACAAGTACATAGATGAAACTATTAGGTTAGACTGTATTACCACATAGGATTTAGGCATGTTCAAGTATTTTGGTTAAATCGAAACGAGTGACACATTTATAAAAACTAACTATAAACCATAAGGTCGGGAATCTCTTCTCCAGTACCGTAAGCTGTTCAACTGAAATGCTAACTACACAAAAACCAGACTGAAACTAAAATTTGTTTGCAATTTTATTACCATTTCCCCGATGTTGCATAGCAGTACAATCCTGTAGATGGGTCATAATAGTAACCTGTACTGCTGCTATAGTAGTACCTATAGGATATGAAACTCGAATCAGTGATATTGGTAATTTAAAAAAGTAATTTAATGACAAACCCAAAAGAAAAGAGAAGTGCAAAAATATATTGTTTAAAAAGACTGATGAGTAGAAACTAATGCAATATCAATTAGGGCAAAGAAAGAATTCATAAATCAGCAAACACAATGCCAGCAATCACAATTATAAGCATTGAAAAGATAAAAATTTAAATCAGTTAATTATAGAATATATTAGAAGGGTTTTTGAAACATGATAAGACCAATAACAAGAACAACTAAACCTCAATTTTCTCCCCTCCATGTAATTCGTAGGTTTTCTCTTTCATTTCACTCATTCTATTACTAATTTATCACATCTCTATAGACTCATTTGGTTCTGTTATATCGGATAAAACCATAGCATCTAAATCAATTCTCTCTCATTTTATTCCCAATGTGTATTACACTCACTCTTTAATGGATATGGTCATAACTTATTTTATCCATTATCATTGTACTGGGCATCCCTACTGACATCTGCACCTCTACCATTGGGATTGGATTCACAGTTTCTAGTCCGCACAAATGTTGTTAATGCTCATAAATTCTGGCCAAGGGAGCTTGTACTTGGGAAGGGTACTTGTAATGACCCCTATGTTTCTGGAGACCAAAAATGTGGCATAGTGCATGTTGTGGAGAAATAAGAGAGATATATTTTGGGATTTGAGAACTGAAATGTTATTAGCTTTCCATTAATGTTGGTTTGCAAATACTTTTTCTTTCTAATTTTCTAGGTTTATCTGTACCTTAATTCATGCGCTAGATGGTGGACAACTATTTTGGGTTTGATTATTGAGGGCAGATTTATCAGTCTTGATAATTGTGGCTGAATTAGTATCAAAAAATTGGTTGTTGTCTTCCAGATTGTCTATCCACTTAGTAATGATAAAGAAACATTGCAAGGCCTAGAAGCTATTGCCTTCAAAACCATTGAAGTAATGAACAAGCTAATTATGGCACTTGGGATCAGAGTATCACTTATTGAAGCTTAATATATAGCAACACCACACCCTAAAAGTCAGGTCACCCTTATTAAAGATGGCTCAGCAGAAGACAAGCAAACAGGTGGCAAACCCAGCAATGATAAAAAGCACACCCTAATTTCAATAGTAACTTGCTTGAAAGCAATTGCATATCTGTCTGTTACAGTGTCTGTGTGTGCAAGAGAGAGAGAGAGAGAGAGAGAGAGAGAAGAGAGAGAGAATGTATACCCAGATGCTTCATCATACACATAATCATCTTGAATAGCTCCAGCTGCAGGCCAAAAATATTACAAGGCATGAGAAAACCAGGCCAAGTGAAGGAATCGATTAACATTCATCCAGAAAATTGACTCTCAAAAGCCATTATCATATGCAAGAAAATATGAATTCCACCCATGAACTTCTCAACAACAAAGGCAATAATAAGAGCTTACCTTCAGAACTAGTGTTCTGACCATTTGACGGTGGTTGGCCAAGTCCATTAGAATTAGAGCTAGAAACCAAATTATTAGTGTTGAAGGGTGGCCCAGCAATAGCACTATCATCATCGTCAGCAAACATGTCAAATGCATCAGCATCATTGTGGGAAGATTCTCCAGCGGATACATTTGTATTTGAAGCACCCAAATCAGCATTGGACAATATCGAGGAGCCTGCTTCATGATCTGTTGCATCAGAGGACAAGTTCTTTCCTATGCTGTACTCAGAATTTTCTTGGCCTGCACTCAGATGTGTGCCCTTCCCCCCTCTAGCCAGAGCCAATTTCTCATATCCTTCTATAAAAGATAACACAAACATATTTAACTAATAATCACCAATAGGGAACTGCCAAAATTATTTTAAGGCCAATGAAAATGATAGTAAAGGCAAAATTTCACAGATGGAAGTATACTTTAGAAAATTATAATCATGCTCAAATCGGGAGAATTGACAAGCAAATAACAAATTATTTCTCTATAGCAATAAATCATGCACCAAGAGATTTTGTATATCAATCCATGATCTATAATCTACAGCATCCATATAAGCAGTGAAGCAAACTTTTTTGAAAGGATACAAAATAATTAACCATTACATTATGGATAAATAAATTGACTGTAGTAGAAGTATTTCCAAACCTACAGAGAATCTCATAATGTATAATTTTACATCATCTTCTACTTGGCAATTTCTCTGGTTTGTCACAAAAGCTTGTGGCAGTGGATGCAGTACTGTCTCAGTAGTTGGATATTTTGGGGATATGGGAAGGCTATGCAGAAGGAAACATCATAATGAACCAGGGATCATACAAAGATGCACAAACACAGAAACATACATATACAAAGACTGGTTTTAGATCTAAAGAAGAGCTGAGAGATTATAAGATACATCCACAAACAAGTCACAAATGTGACACCTCATTTAACATGCAAGAATCATAAGATGATCTAAGATCTAATCCAACTAGCTTAAACGCGATACAAAATAATATAACAAGAATACATATCTGGAATAACCAAAAAAGGAAAAAACAGAAGAACACAGAAAGAAACTACTATTGACTGTACTAACCTGCCTCGCGCTCGAAAACCTCTTGCTTGTCATGGTAGACATCTGCATAAAGAATGCTTTAATGACTAATGAGTGAATAATCAAGAATACAACATGGACACATTTAAACTATGTACAAATTATATAAATTATGAAGTGAACATATATATATAATGAGAATCAATGTTGTGATGGGGCTACGAGATGGCGATTTATTGTATAGATTAATAGATCCGCAGACCTATTGATTGACCACAGATGCAACCCGATTGACTGCTATCTAAGAGAAGGTAAGTCGCTCTTCTATCGTTCAAGGGCAAGGGTTATATATATATAATTAAGCATGAAAATACTAATATAAATAAGTAATTTGATATACATTTAATTACCTTTTATTATACAATCTTCAATTATAAGGTAAATACATAACAAATGATTAAACATATTATATATCTTGTAATACACGTGTAATTAAAACTGACAAATTCATTTAGTACTTTTACAACTGAAGTTATTAAGAAAAATTGGATGAATAGAAGATAACAGTAGTATGTAAATTGTGCATATAGGATCGGTTCTTGATTTTGTTCTGGTACAGTATGGTTACAAAATGGTTCCAGTTTGGTTCTTTGTGAAGAACTAGAACAGAATCAGAGCCATAAAATAAGTTCGGCCCGTAAGGTTCTTCAGTTCAATTCGGGACCCCTAAGGACCAAGGACCATGCACAGCTCTAGATCTTAAGCTTAAAGGAACAGATTTGTTGAAGAATGAAAATTTGGCGAAATTTTGAGAGAATGTGATAGAAATAATAGATGTAAAATTTCTACCATGTAGAAATTAGAAAATAAAAAAAAAATGAAGAAAACATTGCTTTACGTAGTTTTCATAAGTTGCATTATTAGGGATAATGGCCGTTACCATTACTTTTAACGGTAAATGACAGCCGTTAAGTAACGGTGGTAATGGTTGTTACCCATACAATTTAGAAAATGCCTAGAAATGTCGAGGCCTTGAAAAACCTGCAAATAACGGCTGTAAGGTTACGCAACAACCGTTATTTAAAACCATGATTCAACTCCAATGAACTGATAAACTAAAGTAGTACACTTAACTGTATTCACCATGTTCCAACAACTTGTTTGCATCTTCAGTCAGCTGGTCAAATAGAAGCTGTGTCTCAGCTGACATCTTCTCTTTCTTCTTATTTGAACCACCCTTCAACCTTCTCAAAGCTTGTAACACCTGTCAGCAAAATGAAATTAACTCATACCACTCCTTGCCACAAATACACCTATGAACAGTATGCACCATCATAATTGATAGACGATACAATTATGAATTTCAAAGGCAATGATAATAATGTCTAAATCCAAATGCTTTTTATGTCTTTATTTTAATAACCTTATATATCTTATTCTTATTGCAAGATATACTCAGAAATCCTAATTAGATTTCAACAAAGAGCAACCTCAAACTATTTCTGCAAGTAGCATCAGAAACTGAATTTATCAATGCTTCTTAGATAGAAGACAACCTATCTTCCACTGTTTACACCACGTGTCAAGTAAATCTTTCTGTATCTTAAGTGTATTAATGAAAACACCAGAGAATAAGCACAAGAACAACTCAGGATCACTCTTTGAAGCAAATGACACCTGGTCATAACCTTTTCCTTTCCCCCCTCACATCTGTCACAAATCTATTCCTTACAAATTTAACTTTTCAAAGAGAGCCGAATAAATGCAATTTGTTGATATATCCAGCAAAGTCCCGCTAAAAAAATTTGCAATGTTAAATATGCTAACATTTTAAGGGTCATGATATTAATTAATTGGACAATTAGTCAATTAATTTTAAAGTGGGAGTTAACTCAAATACAAATGGATTGTTAAACCAATCTAACAACACTTCTGCATGCCTGGTAACTTCTTTGACTCTGTGAAACCTATCTGATTGAACAGAAAAGGAGGAAAACTATAAAAAAAACTGCAGATTGAAAGCCTGCAATATTGTGATCCAAAATAGATAAATAATAACCGAACATCATAATAAAATTGAAGACTGGCCCTTAGGTCCACAAATATTCTTTTAACACCGACAAAGAAGAGACAATAAATGTTGTAGTAAATGATGAAATGATCTGGGAAAACAAGACATATATCAGCAATGAATGTATCGATAACCTTAGCATATCAATGGATTTCATATATAAAGCTGAAGTTTGGACAATTAACCTAAGCCACTATTATAATTTTGAATTGAAGGGTAGAGGTGAATGAAGGAGCAAGAGTCCATGACTTGGGCTACGACCAACCATTGCTATAAGGTTAGAACTAACCAATTAATTAGTCTGCCATCTCAAACCCCTTTGATATTTTGTATTCTTTAGTTGTGGAACTCTCAGCACTCCCCTTTAAGTAGCAACTGGGATGGTTGACACTTAAAGCAATGATATTGTTGCATCACAACATTTAAATATTGACTAATCTGACAAACATTGAACTTGATAAAATGAAAAGGTTGAATTGATAGATAACAAAAAAAAGCAAGGACCTTTTCTAGTTTGAAAAACCTCCTGTCTGTTGACTTTAAACAGTCAAATTAGCAAAAACAATGTCTCCTTGCATAAGATGGAATCCTAACATTCATAAACTTTAAATCCTCCTCCAGAAACCTGAATCATTGAGATGCAGCAGTGACACCAGAAATTGAACTTGAAACTGGGTATGAGCAGAGGCGAATGAATGAGCTTGCGGCAAGAGTCCATGGGAGAGAAGGGGCTTACTTGAGCTTAGATCAACCATTGCTAAAAGATTAGAACTAACCAATTACTGTTGAGTTGGTTTTTCCTTGTACCTTAAAAACACCTTTGATATTTTGTATTCTTTAGATGTGGGACTCTGACAGCCATGACAACAACAAACAACAACAACAACAACAACAACAAAGCCTTAGTCCCAAACAAGTTGGGGTCGGCTGTATGAATCCTTTAACAAATAAGCTCCCAGGTAATATCCCAATTACACGACTTAGACTCCTTCCATTACTCGGATTTTACGCCT
>CAOGCB010018247.1:0-13614 GCA_948266635.1 Cnidoscolus chayamansa
TTTTTTTTTTTTTTTTTTTTTTTTTTTTTTTTTTTCTCTCGTTGTCAGTTCTTTTAGTTCCTTGATGTCCATATTTTTTTGTTCTTGTTGGGGGGGGGGGGAGGATACTTTAGAAGGATTAATTAGAACACAAAATTACATTTCTTTGTTATTATTTCATTATGAATAACTTGGGTTCTTATTGTTTAGAGAATTAATACAGGAAAAGATAAGAATATTTACATTTTTGGACTTGAACTTTTCTTCTTCTCGTTTGTTCTCGTACGAAACTACGAAGAAGCCAGAAAAAAAAATAAAAAGAAGGAAAAGAAACAAAAGTTGACAAGAAAATTCAAGGAACATGGTGATCTTAAACAGTCAAGAAATACGGCTAACACTGTTTGACACGTAAGTGTAGCCAAGGCAAACACAAAAACAATTTGAATTCTTCTCCTTTTTCGTAAAAAAGAGATGCACTGCATCACAACTAAATTACAGAAACAGTAGTATATAGAAATTTTATTTTAATCTCATTCCATGGGTGAGGGATGGATCGATGCTCAATGGTGTTGTATACGTAGAATGGAGCTGAGTGAATGAACTGGGTGGTTTCTGGGGGTAACATGAATGAAAATTAGGAAATGATTATATAATTATGTGAAGGAATACGTGGAAGTTTTCATGGGGTTTCGTGGAGAGGCGCGAGGTTGTAATAAAAGGAGGGGGTGAGAGGTGATTGGACAGAGTGGGATATAATGTTGACTTTCATGCATAGAAAAGATAATCAAGGTCATGCTGATTCAACGTTAGAACGTGCAACTTTGTTGGTCGCACCGTACTTCATTCACCGTACGATTTTCTTTTCTTTTCTTTTTTTTTTTTTAAATAAATATTTTCAACTTTGGCATCTTTTATCAGTCCAGCGGCATATGCTTTCGTGTGATTGCGATTTGCAAGACTTTTCTCCTTGTTCCTCTTTTCAAGTCTTAATTTTTCAAAAACCCATCCAGATCAACTCCTTTTTTTTTTTAAATTTAATTTAAATTTTTACCAATTTAAATCTGATTCTTTTTAAATTTAAATTTAATAAATAATTAAGACAAATTAATTTAAATAGTTTTTATTTTAAAAATAATTAATTTCTCTAAAAAAATTTATATTATATAAAAAATGACAATCAAACTCGTTTAACCTGGGCTTTGCAAATAGAAGAACCATAAATAAGAAAGAGAGGCAGCCCAGCCCAATATGTAGAAGGCAACCTGAAGGATCTGACTGGCCTTTAAAAGCGATCCATCTAATGGATAGAGTCTTGCGTACGTACCTGTTGTTCTTGCTTTCCGGAAACATTTTATTTTATTTGATGGGCCTATTTCGTCCTACAAATTCTCCCCTTCCCTTGTACTCAACAACTATAATATTCTTGCTTGCGGGCAACCACCTTCTTCTCTATTATTCAATTTTTTTTCTGGGATCACATTCCCACCATCTTTTTCTGTTTTTATTTCTGAAATGGAATCCTTTTTATTTATTTTTCTTCTTCTCATATTGATTGCTTACATGTGATGTTCATAATGAATACATATCAACGTAACCTTTCATTTAATTTATATAAAATTTAATTAAGAGTTAAGGTTTCCACAAGATGATGGGCCTTCCCTTCACTCGCAAGGCTTCAATGACGAGTCAAAAGAAGTCGCGTGCAAACGTCATGCTTTCTTGACACGTCGGCTACCAACTCAAAATCCTGCATCACGAGAACCATGCCCTTCTTAATCACCGTTCCTTCCAACATAAATCAACGATCTGGTTTTAGAATCATAATTAAAAATACACAAGAACATCATGCCCGGGGTAGATCAACGGTTGAAATCAAACGGTTTTACAGAATCAAACGGTGCATATAAGACGGTTAAATTAAGATAATACAGATATTGACAACGGCAGCTGAGCGTGAGCTGGGCCCCATGGTGACAGGTTGCACTCACCTCTCTCTCTCTGTTTCTCTCTATATATTCTCTTTTCATTTCCTGCTTTCTTCGCCATCCTTTCTCTCGTCTTCGATAATCGGTGAGCTATGTCTGCTTCCAATTCATTTTATTAATAATTCTGATTCATCTCTCTCTCTCTCTCTCTCTCTCTCTCTCTCAACCCATTGATTATGTTTATTTTAGTTTTAGCTTTAAATTGAATGCTTTCTCTTCAATTCAGATGTTTGCTCTTCTCATGAAATGATCGTTTGCTTTGATAGCTTATTATTCGATTCATGTACAACACCATAATATTCTAGCGTTGGGATTGAAATACATGTGCTGCATCTGTTTTACTCTTAATTATTCAATTACATACAGCAATTTCGAGGGTGCTTGCACCTAGCATTCGAGTCCATCATCTTCCACCGCCCGTCCTGTATCCTCTTTGCGGTATTCTTTAAGCGACTCCCCTGGGGCTCCAAGCCAAGAAAGGCTAATAACTCTCTTTAGTTTCTGATCACTAAATGCCAACACTATTTATATTCCATGAACTTCTTGACAACACTTAGTGGTCTATATGTTAACACTATTTGTATTCCATGAACTTCTTGACGACACTTCTTTAATACGGTTGGCAAAATCAAGGATTTAGCCTTCCAAGTTTGGGATAGAACGGCCAGATGGCAGGTCGTCTGGTCCTCTGTAGTGGGCACGTCATCAATGGGTTGGAGTCCGTAGAATATTATGTTTTTTTTTTTTGTTATTAATATTATTGTTAATATGATGTACAGAAGAATTTATGTTAATTGAGGTGAGCAAATGAGGATTTCATTTATATTATTTTTCTTTCAAGTGTTTTGCACTTTATAAAAAGGGAAGGGAAAAGGTCACCTTACGTAGCTGAAAGTGAAACATTTTACGATGCATTGATGAAGTTCTGATTTTTATTTTTATTTTTTATCCCTGCTTGTTTAGTTGATATCTTTTAATACTTCAGAACATGATCTTCCAATTCCGTCTTTGCGTTGCTGTTGCTGAAGTTAAACTCGATTCTTTTAGGTGAACATGGGAACCAGCTTCAAACCAGTGATATTGTCACTGTTTATTGCCTCCTTGCTGTTTACCTTTGCCTACTCTGCATCCAATGATGGATTGTTTAGAATCGGACTGAAAAAGATGAAAATGGAGCAGAACAGCCAAATTGCTACCCGGCTTGATAGGGAAGCTTCTGTGAGGAAGTACGGACTCCGTGGTAATCTGGTAGACTCTGGGGATCCTGACATTGTGGCACTAAAGAACTACTTGGATGCTCAGTACTACGGAGAAATTAGCGTTGGCACTCCTCCTCAGAAATTCACTGTAATCTTTGACACTGGTAGCTCCAATCTGTGGGTGCCATCATCCAAGTGCTTGCTCTCTGTGAGTTTTATTTCTTTATTGATTATTATGAGTTTCTACCAAATGAAATATACCAGTTGTGGTGGGAAAGCGATTTATGGTTTTGTATTCTTGTAGGTTGCTTGTTACTTCCATTCTAAGTACAAGTCGAGCAAATCAAGTACCTACAGGAAGAATGGTCTGTTTTCTCTTGTGACCACTAACCCTGTCTAAAATTTATTTTGTCATTTATATTATCTAAAGGCATTTAACATTTCAGCTTGTTGATTTGAAATCTATAGGTTCAACTTTGTTATTTTTCATGCTCATGTGAGAAAGTAGTTTTATTTTTCTTTTCATGCTCATATGAGATTAGCTTAATTTATTTATGCTTATATACTTGGTCGAAATTCACAATAAGCTCATGGTTCATCTGTGAGAAACACACACGCCATTTTTCTCTTGATTGGTTATCTGGTTAAATATACAAAGGCTGCATAATGATCCATGCTATAATCCTAAGCGAATTAGTTAAATCGGTAGACATTCTGTTATTGGGGATGGGTGTGGAGGAAAAGTATCATGGATATTTTGATGATTTTAAAACTAAAATTGGTCTGGTATGATTAATTGTGTAGGGAAATCTGCTGAAATTCACTATGGTAGTGGGGCTGTTTCTGGTTTCTTTAGTTATGATAATGTCAATGTTGGTGACCTAGTTGTAAAAGATCAGGTAATCATATTACTTCTTCAAGTTTTAATTTTTATAGACTGTACTCCGCTATTTACTCTCTCTCTCTACCCCTCTCCAAAAAAACAGCTTTCATTTAATATTCTTTGGTGAACTATCAGGAATTTATTGAAGTAACTTCGGAGCCCGGTGTCACTTTTATGGTGGCCAAGTTTGATGGCATACTAGGACTTGGGTTTCAAGAAATTTCAGTCGGAAATGCTGTGCCTGTCTGGTATATGAGTTGTGCTTTTATTTTAATTAATAGTTTAAATTTTTTCCCTTTTGCGTCAAGTTGAGGTACTTTACCCCTCTTACAGGTACAATATGATTAAACAAGGCCTTGTCAAGGAACCAGTATTTTCTTTCTGGCTTAACCGCAACACTGAGGAAGAGGAAGGAGGTGAAATTGTATTTGGTGGTGTTGATCAAAAGCATTACAAGGGCAAGCACACATATGTTCCTGTGACACAGAAAGGCTATTGGCAGGTTGGCTGGTCATAACTCTTTTCATTAGGGTGTTTAATTAGTGTTATTTATGTCTTCCTCAATTAGTCTTATCATTTTAATTTTAATTTTTTCAAATTTTTGATAGTTTGACATGGGTGATATTCTTATCGGTGACAAGCCAACTGGTATGCCCTCTTTATACTATACTTTCTAAGAAGAAACTACGATTATTGAAGTTGGACAAAGCTCTGTGATTTGATACAATATGCTTTCTCCCTTGTTCTTCACATAGTTCTAACAACTTGAGCTATTATTACACAGGTTATTGTACTGGCAGTTGCTCAGCAATTGCAGACTCTGGAACTTCCTTGTTGGCAGGCCCAACGGTATGAAAAAAATGCTTTTAAGTCTTAAACCTTTATGCAGCCAGTTGGATAATCTGGCAATTGATTTCTCATATAACATTATTTGCTGATTGTTTTGATTTAGATAACAAGAAAAACTATATCTATGGTTTTATGGATGTCCAAGAACATAATGAATGAATTAAGTATTAAGAAACTGCTACTTTTTTTTTTAATAAATTTCTCTTTTGAGTTCCTCTTTGGTACAAGGATTTAGTGCTCTCTTCATTCCCCTTAGTTTTTGGCCCTTCTCTGATGCAGCCATCTAACACGGATTGTGATTTTGAATGTGGAGTGTTTACTTAAATGGTTCACAATCATGTAATAACATACCTTATTTCTGTGTGATATTTTCCATGTTTATTTGTGTCATTCGACTTAAGAGTCTATAATACCCTTCTGGATTTAATCTTAGCACCTACACTTGTGACCATTTAGATGCTAGGACTGATATAGGTTCATTGTTATCATATTTCCTGCCCTTAAATTATATGGTTGTTTTACACTTTTGCAGACTGTGGTTACCATGATTAATCAAGCCATTGGAGCCACCGGAGTAGTTAGTCAGGAATGTAAGGCTGTTGTTGCTCAGTATGGACAAACCATAATGGATTTGCTTATAGCTGAGGTGAAAATTTATTATGATGTGAGAATTTAATTGCTTTTAGCAACCTCTAGAAAAAAATGAGGAAAATGAAGCAAATTAAAACTGGCTTCTGCTATAGGTTGACTTTTTTTTTGTTCTGCTTTTATTGACAGGCTCAACCAAAGAAAGTCTGCTCACAAATTGGATTGTGTACATTCGATGGTACCCATGGTGTTAGGTCAGTCTCCTAGGATGCCTTAATTTTGTTCCCCTTACTACATTCCTTACTTCGCCTGCAGACCATTTACCATTCATATCTTTGCTATTGTTGCTGGAACTAGCTTATTAAGTGATTATTTGTTTGTCTATTTCTTTTCCTAAATAGCATGGGCATTCAGAGTGTGGTGGATGAGAACAATGATAAATCATCTGGTATTGTTCGTGATGCTATGTGCTCTGCCTGTGAGATGACAGTTATTTGGATGCAGAACCAGCTGAGACAGAATCAGACTCAAGATCGACTACTGAACTATGTCAATGAGGTTAAATAAACAGATGATGCATAAATGAACTGTATCAACGATGGGAAATTCACACAAACACTTATTCTACTAGTTTCTCGTGATATGCTTCTCTCACTGACTGCTATGCTATATAACTTTTTACAGCTATGTGATCGAATTCCGAACCCAATGGGACAATCAGCTGTTGACTGTGAAAGTCTCTCTTCAATGCCTACTGTTTCCTTCACTATAGGAGGAAAAATTTTTGAACTTACCCCGCAAGAGGTTTGTCATTGAAACTTCTTTGTTATTGTTGAACATATTTTAGTTTTGAAGAAATTCTCTGATAAGTGGAAGTGCTACTATCTGAAGAAGTAAAAGATATATAAAAGAAATAAGAAAATGATTTCTGTTGCTTCTTTTTCTTTCTTCTGCTGCTTGTTTCCTTATAATCACATACAATAAATTGTTTCTGTGGGTGCTGATGCTGGTGAAATCAGCATTTTGACTCCAAGATAAGGTGGTGACATATGCGTCTGTCTTTTTGCTTTGTTTGTGTTGATGCAATGGTGGGTAGTAGGAGCGCTATTGATATCCCATTTCATATTTAGCATGCACTTTTAACTCATTGCTCTTCATTGCATTTTTTGTGGGTGGTGATCAGTACATCCTCAAGGTAGGGGAGGGTTCAGGGGCTCAGTGCATCAGTGGCTTCACTGCTTTGGATGTGCCTCCTCCTCGGGGGCCTCTTTGGTAATTTTATTATTTTTGAACCTGATTTTTGTTAAAGTTAACACCTTCATATTTATCTTGTGGACAAGCAGGCAATTTAGCTATATAGTCTTGAGATGGTTTGGGTATTATGTAATTGATATTATGGATTCAGGATCTTGGGAGATATTTTCATGGGAAGATATCACACTGTTTTCGACTATGGCAAGATGCAAGTTGGATTTGCGGAGGCAGCATAGAGGGTATCCCTTTAATTATATGTTTCATTTTTATCTTCTACCATGTAACCTTAAAAAAGTGGAATGATTAGTGAATTATGGAGGTGGTTCAGCCCTCTGCTTAAACCCAATTGAGAAGTGAATGTTACTTTATAGAAGGATGATGTGCTTCAATGGTTGTATTATAAATATTTGTATTAAGATTTCAATAGAATTTTTATTATCGAGTGAATTCAATCGAATGACTTAAACCTGATACTAATTAGTCAATTAGTTGTCTAATAAAATTTTGCTAAAAATTGATATATGAACAGTTTTTTTTTAATAATAGAGAAAAATAAGTTATAATTTTAAATCTAATTAAGATTAAATTAAAGAATTTGGCAATTTGAGAGGTATTCTCTATTATTATGTGAGTTCAGTTTCCCTCTTTTACTGCTCGTCCGTTTCTCTTGCTTCGATTGGTTTCCTCCCCACTTTCTGTTGGTCTTTTCAGTTTTTCTTTTTTAAAATTTAGTACATTGAAGAGATTGAGAGGGTTTGATGTATATGTCTTTGCTTTGTATGTTCCTTGATGTTGCATGCAAGTGGACTCCTAGACCGACTGATTTCCCTGCCTAGGTCCGAACGATGGCAGTCGATGGTGATGGCTTGCGGAGCAAAATCTCCGAACGTACGATAGGCATAGGCTCGTCAAAGAGTGCATCGTAGTCACTGTTGTCCGCGTTTCCTTTTGATCTATAAGAGCCTTGAACATTACTCCTTTAGCTTATCTAGTGGAAGTTGGACCAGCTCCATTCGATGGGTATTTAGCTTCCTTTGCCCTTTTTATCGGATTGCATTCACTTTTGCCAATCTACTTTTTATGATAACGAGTTCAAAAATATTAAATATATTTGTATAAAATTTAATCAAAATGTATATGATGATACAATTCTAGTTTTCTATAATCGCTCTCTATGTTACAAGTCGTCGGACTCCATATGAAGCAAGCGAGTTAAATTAGCTTCAAATAGACAAAAATTTCGTTTCTTTCCAGGTAAGTAATTGTTTGTAGTTTGAATAAGGTAGAATTCGTTCTATGAATATGGAATAAGTACACCAATTTTTTCCTTACCCAGGAAGGAAACCAACGAAAAACAAAACCCATCTTCAATTATTTATTAGCTTGAATTGGATTCCAACTAGTAATGCCAAACAACAGTCCAAACTCCAATTATGTCATCATCCTTAAACCTTCTTATTGCTTCTCAGTCACAAGTTTTTACTTCCCAATGTATCCTTATTACGCATATGACTTTTTATGTTATGTGTTGGCACTGAGCTGTTGGGGTAGTACTAGTCACCACTCATTTCGAGCCAGAGATATCAGTGTACTGTTTGATTCTGGGTCTGACTGGCTTCTCGTTATTTGCTTTTCAGGCTAATTCAAAGCCCGGCTTAGAGGGATACTGGCACATCCCATGTGGGAAAAAGGGGGCAGGGCGGGGCGGGGGATGACTTTGATGTTTGGTGCTGAGAAACTGGAACAAAAAATGGAAAGAAAGAGGAAAAAAAACCTTAATGTGGGTCCTCAACCTTTTAGGCTTTTACCGAAAGCCACAACTTACGAGGTCAGATGAGCCGATAAATTGGTGGTTGCCACATGAGAAAAGCAACTAAAAAATGATTGTGTGACTTGAAAGGGACGCATCAAAGGACTGCACATAGCAAACTGTCAAAAGGGTCTCTAAGCTGAGCTCAAAAGCCAGTAAACACCTCAACCAACTAAGGAGATGAGAGTGTAAAAGGAGAGTGGGTGTGATAATTCGAGTTGGAAAGGGTGTGTGAGCTTACAATTCCACCCTTTTCTTACAACTAATTCCAACCGTTATTCTTTATTCTTGGCTTTCTCGGAATTAGTTTCTTGCAACTCACAATGTCTGCGATCTTATCCGGTTCCTTTTAACTTTTGCTTTTACTCTTCAATTATTTCACCTACAATCCCACAAATTTGACTATTTTAATGGGTTTGGAACTTCCTAACCAATGGCAGACATGCTCATTAATTAGAGTCATAATTAAACGAAGGAATCTCTTGACCAATACACATAACTTGATCGATCCATGAATCGTTGAGGGCAATTAGTGGAGCCCCATTTGAGTATTGGTGCATATGACTTAAGCTGTTACAGGTTCAAGGAACCGCATGATAGGTGGAGATTTACCCATATAAATTTACATTATCTAACTATAAAATAAGCATAAACTAAGACTTCAAGTCCTAACCCACAAACCTAAATAAAAAGTTAGGAATATCTATTTCCAAATCCAATCATCTCATCCATTGTATTGTAGAATAATGTATATACTAGCATAGATCATCCGCACCGCATTCTATTCATATTCTCACATGGCGGCACGTGGTCAGTACAATTCATACTAACCTAAGATTAAGCAAGCATTCCCAAGTCTGGCCAAAAGCTCTTCAGCCACCCTCCTTTCGCCACTTGGAACCCTCAGGTTTTGAGAGAGAAAGAAACGGCGGCCGCCCATTGGCCTAAAACTAACTTAAAAAGCACCGTTTCGTCCATTAACGCCAAACATACCCTGCGCAGCTGCATCATAATTTGCTCATATATATATATAGACACCACACACACAATTATACCTCCAAACCAAATCATTAATTCTTTTAAGTTTAAACCTTTCAAGTTCATCCCTCGAAAATGGAGTGGACAAGAGGCCGAACCATTGGCCGTGGCTCCACTGCCACCGTCTCAATTGCTACGGTTCATCAGTCAGGTCAGGCTTTTGCTGTCAAGTCAGCTGAGCTCTCACGATCGCAGTTCCTGCAGATCGAGCAAAGCATTCTTTCTACATTAACTTGTCCGCAAATTATAGCATACAAAGGATTCGACATTACAACAGAAAATGGTAAGCTTTCGTACAATGTTTTCTTGGAATACGCACCTGGTGGTACGCTGATTGATGCAGTTCGAAAGCATGGAGGCTGCCTCGAGGAGTCCATCATCAGATCATATACCCGACAAATTCTTCTGGGGCTTCATCACCTTCATGCTAATGGCATAATACATCGTGATATCAAGGGTCACAATATATTAGTCACCAGCGACGGGCCAAAAATTGCTGACTTGGGTTGCGCTAGGCGGGTCGATAAGGTGGTGGCAACCAAGATTACATTTGCTGGCACTCCTGTTTATATGGCACCTGAGGTGGCTCGAGGTGAACACCAGGGGTTCCCTGCTGACGTCTGGGCTCTTGGGTGTACTGTTGTTGAGATGGCTACCGGGAAAGCTCCATGGACAAATATTTCAGACCCTGTTTCTGCCCTTTACCAAATAGGGTTTTCAGATAATGTGCCAGAAATTCCGAGCTTTTTGTCTAAACAAGCCAAAGATTTTCTGAGCAAGTGCCTGAAGAGAGATCCGATTGAGAGGTGGTCAGCTAGCGATCTACTTGAACATGAATTTATTACAGAGGAAGCAAGCTCTGTTTTGAAGGATACTGATGTGGATAGCCCAACAAGCGTATTGGAGCAAGGATTATGGGAGTCGAGGGTAGATTTAGAAGCAACATGGAAGGGGAGATCGACCCATAAAAGCTGTTCCCATTCTCCGACAGAAAGGATCCGGCAATTGGCAGGTGGGAACGTGCCTAACTGGGCATGGGAAGACAGTTGGGTCACCGTAAGAATCAAAGATAGCGCCAAAGAAGCGTTTGGCAGCTTCCGGGAGTGCGTTAGTGAGGATCATGATTTGATTAATGTCCTAGCAAATGGGCCCATAAGCACATTTAACAGTACCAATAGCATGAGCTGTAGCGATGCTACTAGCCATAAACTATTATTCATGTCTTGCAAAGATGATTTGGGTAGCAGTTTTAATTTTCAAAAGGAAACATCATTCTCTGTTTCTACATTCCAATTCTTGCTTATAATCTTTCCCCATATTCTCTTGCACATATTACATTATACATATAGATAAGAGTGAACACCAAAGATAATGGTAGACACAGGAACGATTATATTGATTTATACAATACTAATTTTTTAGTAACTTGTGATTCTGCATAGGCCGAATATAGTTTTCACTCTTGAACTTTAACCAGGCCTGCCAAACTGATGCTTCATAACCAAGTCATCTCAATGGATCCTAGATTCTTTATAAAAGCACCTTTTCAATTCAATTAAGTGGTCTTGATCAATTCTTTATGGATGTTGTACTTTTTAAAATCCTCATTACCAAGTAAATTAATAGAGGTTAAGTGTTCATGAAGGTGAAGGTCCATTAATTAATGCCTTCCCCATGATTAGTGTTTATCTGACACTCTATATGCATACAGCACATGGAAAACCAGTATAGTATCAACCTTGAAAATTATACCAATTGCATGTGTTTGCTTTTGTGTTGATGCCAGCGAAAATGGCTTTCTAAAATTGGATTTTAAGCTTGTAAAACTGAATTAAAACTAGAGTGTGGGAGCATCAACCATGTAGTTGGTCAAAACACCATTAACTGAACAGTGCAAATAACAAGCAGATTTAGTGTCTGGTTAACATTGCTGGTGGAACTACTGTTTAAACAACACTTAGAAAATATTCAAAAATAGTATAAAATACTTTTGACATAATTTAGTAATAAATATATCAAAATAATGAAACAAAATTTCCAAATTTTCTTTCTTCAGCAGCATATACAATAATGCCTTTTCATAAAAGCATGTGGCCATCCTAATCACTCTCTTTTAAGATTCATTGGAAGAGCAGGTCACAAGACAATATTGATCCATTCTACTTCAGCATGAAGCAAACTTGAATTGAACATAGAAAATAATAAACTATTTTCACTTGCCTTTTTCCTGTTTTGCATTTGTCCTCTCCACTTACAACAATGCATAACTCGAAATTAAACCACAGTAAACAGATCCACAATGAAATTTTTAAAGATAAATAGTATAGAACAATTAAGGTATTTGAAGAAACTTTTTAATGAAGGTGGTCAGGGCCCTAAGTATTCTTCTTGCTACCTGAATGAGATAATCTCAAGTCCAAAGATTGCAGCTGGTTCCGTAGGTTTTGGTTCTCCTCAAGTAAGCGATCATACTCCAGAAGGAATCCTTCAGATTGCTTCCTCAGAGCTTCTGCATTTGCTTCTGAAGCATGACCCTGTTTTGTTTTTACCTCCAGTTCTGATTCTAGATGCTTAAATTTTGCTTGCAATGTGGTCATCTCTTTCTCCAGGGTCTTACTCTCCTCAACTTTTCCATCCTCAAGAACTCGATTTTGTTTCTTTATAGCCTCCATGCTCTTCCTCCGAATCCTGAGCTCTCTGATATAATGGTGCAATCTGTCTATCATTAGTGCAAGGAAAAGAGAGGATCCTGCACGTTGTGAAGTCAAGATTTATACGAGTCCAATTAAGGGCCAATAAGATCAACAGAAAAAAAAGGGAACTTTAAATGAAAACAGAAACCTTTACCAATGAAAATCCAACTAACATCTCAGAGGATAGACAGGTAAGAGAAATTCAACAAATTACAGAAAACAAGAACTCTTCAGAAGCAGAGATGTGATGTATTTCATTGTCCAGAAAATCGTTATCGAGAATGAGAAAGAAAGATAGCAATAAAAATGTCACAGGCATTTTAACATAAGCAACAGTCATAATGTTATGCTCAAATGAATAGAAATAATAGCAACAGCATAAAAAGCAAGGGAAAGAGAACTTAGAACTGCAAATAAAGAAAGATGCAATTAGGACAATCTTCCGAAGTTCTTGCCATGATCTGAGAGAACATATTATGCAATTCAAATTATCATCCTATTCAAGCACTAAGAACTTGATAGAATATGAATGGCGAAAAACATTTTTTTTTTCTCCTTTTTGAATTTTGAGAAGAGCCATCTAACCCAATAGAACTAGCCCAGTTATCAGCCAAGACTCGACAAGCTGAAAAACACTTCATCATGATTTGTTCTGAATGCAGAAATAACTCGTTTATTAGAGTAAAAATTAACAATACATCAAACCAATTTCACATGAGGAAGAAAAGAGATCTAAAACATGATCAATCATAGATGAAAAAACAAATGAAACTAGAACATCATATCGTGAATGGAACAGTGAAACCATCAGTGGTAAATCTGAGAAGTTCAAGATAGACACCTAATTCCATCACATTTTACATCCCAAACACAGCAAAGCCGATCACTTTCCAACCCAAACTCTTCACTGTAAGACCAAAAAATTCACAAACTTGAAAAAAATAGGACAGCATAAAACTAATAATTACCCATGAGAGTTGCCTGAAGAAGGTGCTCAGCCATGAGAACCTGGTCCGTTGGATTGACAGAACCCTCATCGATCCAGCGCTTCTGGATCTTCATCATGCTGTATACAGTTGATAGCAACACCACAAACACCGTTCCTGCTACGGTCTTTACAATGATTGGGCCGTGACCTCGCTTGACCCGATCCATACAAATCAACACTAACTTCCTTAATGGGGTCTTGAACACAAGCACCATTATCAATGCCATCTCAGAGAATAGCAGCATAAACAGTAGCTGAATCATTTCTTTGTCGTTTTTCGTACTCCGAAAGAGAGAGCTAAGATTTCAAAGATAAAGGATATACGAGCTACTATGGGATTACAGCAAA